>BRZM01000032.1:2354413-2546115 GCA_033238685.1 Lates japonicus | reverse complement strand
CCAGGTCAGTGAGACCAGTAACTTGGCTTTAATCCAGGTCAGTGAGACCAGTAACTCGGCTTTAATCCAGGTCAGTAGGACCAGTGACTACTCAAGATGCTCTGATCTGATCAGTTTAATGTGTCAGATACAGTCCACCTCATGGTTTCTAAAACATTTTCATAGAAAGCTCCATCCCAAGAGGTCCTGCAAAAACCATCACATCGCCTCCTGACATCACGTTAACCACGATGTTAACTATCCCTCTGACAGTAACGAGTCTCATTATGTTCAGTTGGTTTCTGTGGTGGTTTCACTGGACGAGAAGCTGTGTGGGGTAAAACCTCCATTCGTAGTCTGATTCTGACATGTCGGCTTATGTGGGAATTAAACTCCTGCAAAGATACATGTTAATGTTTCGACAGATCCTCGTGGAGAAAGGTGTTATGGGTAACTCATTTCATGCTTTAAGCCTATAAAATCGAGAACATACTGTATCTATTACGATACATCCAACAATAATCCTCATAAAGCCTGTTTTAATTGAGAACATAAAAAACATTTAGACGGTAACTGTGCAGCAAATTTCACCAGTCTTCAAAGCGTGAACCAACATGGAAACAATGGCGGAGTGTAAATGGTACATTACATAACAGTTTTCTAGTCAATAAAACCTTAGTTCAGTAAAAATATAAAACGGAATAAAAACATTTTAATCAGACTGGATGTATGAGTGCAGTCAGAGAACACTTTCAGCTTGTTCTCATAATGAAACTACTTGTTATTACAGCTCAGTAATTTAATGACAAATCATCACATTCCAACATGAACAGAAGGGAAAACCATCTGTGGGAAATGAGCTCGTCAGAAAAAGAAGTTCTGAAAAATCCGACCACACAGAGACGAGGACAGAGACTCCAAACAAGAGCCTCAAAGCCACGTGGAAACCTTTCAGTTAAAAGCAATAAAGCCAGCATTATGTAATTAGTGGTGGCAGTCTGTTGTTGGGAGCTGGAGAAGATTTTTTTTTCCTCTTTGTTTTCCTTTTAACTATTTGTTTCTGTTCTCGCTGTTGTTTGAAACATGAGAATGTTTCTTTGCTTTGTGTTCGGAGCAGCAGCAGACACAAACTGACTGCGATGAAACAACAGCCGAACAGATCAGATCGCAGTTTACAGAAACAGAAAGTTACAGATGTCGGACCGAGACGACTTCTACTGAAAAGTCTGATCACGTTAGAAAAGAAACATTTTATTTGCTTTGTTTTGTGTGGAGCGGAATGCCTGTCCGGTCACTGTGGCAACCAATCAACTTCGTATACAAATAACTTGAGCGTGAAAGTTCATTCTTGATTCTGGCAACAGCACAAGTCTGACAAAATAATCGTAGCTCAGGGTCAACCTACTAGCTTTCCTCCAGAGCTTTCAACCCTAAATCTCTGTCCTCATCCGCAGATGGTTTCTCAGCCATCATCACATTAAGTGTGGAACTTCTGCCAAGTAATAACAAGATCATTTTCTCAAGTTGTCAGGTACATTTACATCCAAGTGAAGAAAACACAAATTAGGGCTGAATAATTAATCAAAATATTACAGAAATCGCAATATGGCCGAATGCAGTATCCGAGTTTCAGGACCACTGTGGTGTTACAGAGACGCCCCGGCCTACAAATAATATTCTCCAGATGTAAAGGGAACATGCTTGTTTGGTACAGACCTCAACAAAATTCATATTGTTCAGCCCTGATTCACATTATCTAGGGTTATCTGAATATTTTGAAGAGGGTCTGGTACATTAATGCCCCCAACTTGCATCAAGATTTATTAGAAATATCTATGTTTACTATCCGTTAATGCATCTTCTCTATCTAGACACCAACTTTTGTACCTTAGCTAACTTTCAAAAGCAAAGTTTAGGTTAGATTATCTAATGTTGTGAAGACAAAACCATATTCTCGGGGGCTCAGTATTCATGCAGAGCCTAGGGTGACATCTTCAAATGTCCTGTTTTGCCCGACTATTTGTCCAAAACCCACAGGTATTCAGTTTGTGATGATATAAAACAGAGAAATGCAGCTAATCCTTACATTAGAGAGGTTTGACACGAAGACTGATAAATGATTAATTTATCATTAAAACGCAGTGGTGATCAACAAGTCACATGGAAATATGAACTGAACTCCTGAGGATGATGGTGCCACAGCAGAGTCTGATGGTCTCTGTATTATTTACACAAAACCCTGCAATTTACTAGACAATGACGAGTGACAGCAAGACGATATTTTCAGAGAAAAGAAAAGCTCTAAAGTATGTGTGCTCCAGTAGAGATGACAGGGTGACAGACTCACTGCTCACAGTGCAGAGGACAGAAATAATAGAGAGACAGTATTTAAGAGAAATAACCTGAGCCTCTTAACTACCTGTGTTTCTATAGAACTGACAAAGAGCATACCATTAGAAAGGATAGATGACAGACAGGACAGACTTACAATAGACTCAAAGAGCCTCTTCCTGCTGTATCATAGTGGTTTACAGTCTTTCTTACTGACTCACTGCCAGTCACAGCCTCGTCCTGCCCCAGGTCTGATGTTGAAAGGTGAAGTTAATGCAGAGGGAGGAGTGGAAAAGCTACAAATCACTGCTTTGTCTGGTTCTGATGGTAAAGTACAAGCTTTAGATTTGACTAGACGTACACAGTAATTACTGCAGCAGGGCCTGCTGCTGCTGAGTAGGATGAAAAGGGTCTCAAAGCTGTGACCTACAGGTTGTTCTGGACCTCTGAATCACCGCCCACATCTGAGATGCCAAAAAAATTATGTTGGTAAAGGGTGGATATGTCACTTGGTTCTGATTGGTTAAGGGCAAAATACCTCCTAATACCCCAAAACATAAACATCATGTCAAAGTAAACAATAAAGTGAAAATGAAAAGGCAACTCAGTCCGACTATCAGGAAACATAAACCTCAGACTTGTCTTTTCCACTGGTACCAGAATTATTTACAGTTACATCTTTTCCTAATCCAAACAAACATGGCAGCCAAATGGTTAAGACTCATATCTTATGACTGCAATATAAGGGACCTTTGCTACAAGTCTTACTGCTCTCTCTGTCCCCCCCCCCCCTCACTTTATGTCTTAAAAAACAACAATAAAAAAAGATCAAGGTCAGCCAGAGATGATTAGCTCTTTGTTTGGTAGTAGTAGTAGTCTTTTGTCTAGTAATTAAGGAAAGGTCCTGGTTAGTCAGCTGGATGTGTAGAATAAACAGGACTGGGAACAATGGTTGAACATCATTATGTATGAAAACTGCAGCGTTCAGTGGTTATTTCCTTGTTAAGAGGCTACTACAGCAGAGCTATGCTTCTGGCTCATGGAGGACTTACTAGGAGGACTGTCTACAGTAAAGTGTGCTTTTACTTTGAAGGCTCACAGGCAAAATAAGATGTGAATGAAAAGAAACACCACACTTGCCATAAATTAAACCGTCCCCCACAGCTCAACGACTGTGCCATGTGTTACTTAAACCAAAATGATACTTTCAGCATCTTCAACTTAAACGTTGCCATGCGCCCATGTTGTTGAGGGGTCTGTACAGACGTCTTGCACACGTGAAGCACAAATTTTACGACCATGCTGACTGTATGAGGCAACTGCATGTGTGAGTACATCTGTCTACACAGACACGCAGTGTATTATGAATGAAACCATGTCTGTGTGCCCAGTCTTTGTACTTAGGGATTATATGAAGGTCTTAAAAGAGAGTTAAATGTTTTTTCATGCTGGCCTCTGCTGCAGTATTGGTAGACTTTGTAGACTTTTACTCCTTAATCAAAAGTTTCTGAACCATACTGAGACACTGTACTGACTGTTAATGTGTCTGTGTTGTTTCAGGTAAGCAGGGCCAGTGTGTGTACCAGGGTCTGACCATGTTCGACCAGGCCGTCTGGTCTCCAAAGCCCTGTGTGACTTGTCTGTGCACCGGAGGGCGGGTGGTTTGTGACAAGATCACCTGTCCTAAAGTGCACTGCCACTTCCCCTTCACCCCCGCCGGGGAGTGCTGCCCCGTCTGCATGGAGCCAGGTAGAAACACACAACATGTGTAACGCCATGGTGCAACATCCAGAGGCAACAGAGATGGAGCAACATTTCTGACAATCAGGGCCAATGTTTGAAGGGTTTCATTCATTGAGCATTTTCTTTAGCTTCTCACCAGTAAAACAGAAGATGTCTAATTTTTGAAATGAAACGCTTAATTATCCAAACTTTTTTACTTATCACTTGTTTCCAGGAATAAATTAAACTGAACATTTCCATCTCTGAGGCCTCAGCATGTTGCTCTCTGTTTCCATCATGGCTTTAAAAATGTGGTTAGCACATTTTGAGTCAGTCAACACACATGTTGTGAGAGTTTTAACATCGTCTGTATGTTGGGAGATACCACATGTTGTTTCCGACATGTCCAGGCTTGGTTTCCACCATACTGTCAGTTCAATCTTAATCAAAGTGAAGATTGGATGTACGACTGAATCTACAATAAACATAGTGCATGTATGAAGGTGAAGCAGGAGAAAACCTCTCAAAGTCATTTTGTCAATGACTTATCACTGCATGTAGATGAAGACAGCGTTAACCTGTAACCATAGAAACATGTAGGTATCTGTTTACATCAGTGTTGTAGTTCTAAAGTAAAGGACTCAAACTTGAGCTTGACTCGAGGGCCTGATTTTCAGGACTTGTGACTCGACTTGGACTTTAGCATTGACCACATTCAGACTCAGAAGTTGGAGATGAGGATTCAGAATTTTGTTAGGGGTTTTTTTTGGTAATAGGCCGTAATAAATTGGCATATCAGGTCAAATCAAGCTTATTTATATAGCACTTTTCCACAAGTGCATACAAATATGAGGTTGTTTTTATTGTTAAACAACTCATACAACTCATTGCATTTCATTTGTAAGATATTTCATTCAATTAAGATTTCTTAAGTGTTCAGAGTTCAGGAGGTTTTTACCAGGAGGTCAATTATCCTCAGAGGTCTCCTCCTCTCCAAAACAAACAGACCTGATAATTAAAACGGAAAAAAACACAGAATAAAGTAGTTTCACATTTAAAAAGCTCTTCGGCAGCGAACGTTAGCTTAGCTTGTTTTTAGGTAAGGGTTCTTTCAGTGTCATTCATTCAGGAGGTTTTTACAAGGAGCCAAATTATCCACACAACTCTCCTCCTCTCCAAAGCAAACAGACCAAGAAATTGAAATTGTTAAAAATACTGAATAAAACAGTTTCACATTAAAAATCTATGTTTCCCTGTGACACTTTTGGGGGGGGCACAGGATATTGAAAGGGTCTGTTTAATCAGCTTGTTTCTCTGATTACTTAAGATCCAGATGTAAGACGAAGACCCTGAGAATATGGAACATACATTGTCATCAGAAAAAACAAATTAAAATAAAATCACATTTAGATTCAGCAGCAGCTAGGACCAACATCAGCTAATGGAAGACTGACTTTACCTGACTGTTGTACAGATACAAATTCAGCAGGATTTAGTCTAGACTGGTCTACAGCAGCAGTCTGATGCTCTGTAGTTTCAACAAGCTGGTCATATATCTGTCTGTCTGTCCACAACACTAACACACAGCCGTCTGTCTGTCCACCTCCTGTCTGTCTGTCTGTGTGTCTGTCCTCAACCTGTCCTGTATCATTCTCTTTTAGTTTTCTCCATTTTCTTCCTGTTTTTTCCTCCTCTTCTTCCTGTCTGTCTCTACTCTCCCATTTCTATCCCTTTTCTTCTTTCCTTCTTTCTACTCCATCACCTTTTTCTTTCCTCTCGACCAACTCTGCCTCCTGCCGTCTGATTAGCTGCCCCGCACCACCCTAAACCCATCCCAGACCCTGACCTCAGCCTTGACCTTTCTGGTGACTCTCCAGTTCCTAGCGACCCCAGCGAGCCTGTGACCCCGCTGACCCAGGAGGAGATCCAGCGAATCCTCTGGCGAGAGGAAGAGGAGCACCGTGAGGAGGAGGAGCGCCTGAGGAAGAAGGATGAGGCAAGGAAGAAGAGGAGGAAGCAGAGGAAAGAGCAGGCGGAGAGACAGAGGAAGATAGTGGAGGAGAAGAGGAGGGAGGAGGAGGAGGCCCTGAGGCTGCAGGTGGAGAAAGAGGAGGAGGAGTGGAGGAGGCAGATGGAGGAGTTTAGGATGCAGGAGGAGGAGAGGAGGAGACAGGAAGAGGAAGACAGGAAGCGGAAGGAGGCAGCAGAGAAAGAAGCAAGGGAGAGGGAAAGGAAGCTGGAGGAGGAAAGGAGGAGGCAGGAGGAGATTCTGAGGCAAGAGCTACTGGCCCTGGCCGAGGAGGAGGAAGAGGAGCGGCAGGAGGAGGCAGAGGAGGAGGAGGAGGTGTGGCTGAGAGGTGATGTGTTTCAGATGCTGCCAAAAGAACCTGAAGAACCTGAGGAACCAAACCTCCTTCCTGCTCCAATCCCAAGACCTCCTGCTGCGACAGAGGATGAGCCAAAACAGGTGGAGGAGGCAGAGGAGGTGGAGGAGGAAGGGGAGGAGGAGGTGGTGGTAGGGAACAGAGGAGGTCTCCCTCCAGGTTGCGACATTTCCGATGTTACAGTGACATGTGAGAACGCCAAACTCACCCACTTCCCTCCTCTCTCCATCCCTGAGCTCAAATCTCTCAGTCTGGAGGGTAAGTTGACAACACAAGACAAGGAGCTGAAACACACTGCAACTTCAACAACTTTAACTCAACTCCACTGTATTTTACTGAATCTAAATCCACAACTGAATCTCATACTTTACAGATTTACAATTTAAATTATGCATCTAAAATGACTGAAAGTTTAAGTGGGATATTTTGACTCCACAAACTGATCCAATGCAACCGGCTAATTGTTTCACCAGAGAATGCTCACCACACTGTCGGTCTCTTTGACAACAAAAACACACAGTACACTTATGATTACAGAGTGACATTACAGAGTGGGGCTCCTTTTAAATCACAAAGTATCTTTGGCTGAGTTAGACATAGCAGGGAGGACATTAACCAGACAACCCAGCATCAACGTTAATTATCTAAAGCTGACGAAACCTGTTGCTGATATTAATTAAACTGCCGGTCATCACCAGATAAAAATGAAAAAATGCCAGATTTCTTTCTAAAAAAATTCCCTGTAAGATTGGTTAGACTTGCAGCCCAGCAAATCCAGGCATTTTATCAAACTGGAACCAGAATAAAAAAATGAAACCTGCTATTAGAACCCAACCCAGTGTATTTTGGGACAAACGATGCAAACAAATAAAACACAGGCAAACTAAGAAAAACTCACTTACAGAAACAGACTGCAGTTACAGAAATCCTGCTAAGTTTCCTGCTCTCAAAAATGTTGTGACTTGCAGGGAACAACATCAGCAGCATCCCAGCAGAAGCCTTCAACGGCATCCCTAACCTGGAATGGATCAACCTGAAGAAAAACAAACTCACCTCTGCTGGCATCGATGCTAAAGCCTTCAAAGTAAGACACCCATGCAGCCCTTCAGAATAAAAGCCAACAACTGTCTCTGTCCCTCAATTCTAGTGTTTCTCTAGCACAAACCTCACCATCAAATACCTCCCAGTATCACCATTACATACAGTATGTTTATGTGTCAGGGTCTGAAGATGCTGAGACGCCTGTACCTGGACGGGAACCTTCTGGAGGCCGTGCCCTCCGACCTCCCCCCAACTCTGCAGGAGCTAAAGATCAATGAGAACAGATTGAGAGGGATCGACGAGAACAGCTTCCAAGGTACTAATAACAAGCATCCCATAATGCACCTGCAAATTTCTTTTTAAGTTACTGTTGAAGCTGCAGTGATGGATGGTGGCCAAACCCTCCTTGACTCTCAAGCTTTTACCTCCGATAGAGAATAATCAAACTTTGTGTGACCTCATTTACAGATGGTATAAAGAAGGGGAAAGTGATGTTTATACCTATCCTTTATCTTTAAGATCTGAGCAGCCTAGTGATTCTGGAGCTGGAGGGAAATCTGCTGAGTGAGGCGAATGTCGATCCCCTGGCCTTCGCTCCACTCATCCAGCTCTCCTACCTCAGACTGGGCAGAAACCACTTCCGCACCATACCACAGGGCCTTCCAATATCGCTGCTGGCTGGTATGAAATAATATCTGTTTACATAACTATCACTCCTCATTCCTCACATAGCCACCACACTTCATTTCTGCTTTATTTGACAGTCTTAAGTAGAGAGAGACAGGGAAGGCAGGGGGGGAGAGGGGGAATGAGATGCAGTAAAGGGCCTAGGCCTGATACGTAGTGTGTGCTCTACCCAGTGTGCCACCAGGGCACCACTAAACTTTTGCCTATCTTTGTAAAAGTCCAAACCTGTACTGGGTTAAAAAAACATGGCCAACCACAGCTGGCATGATGATGCCACAAGAAAATTGGACCTAGGTGAAACTAGTCATCATGGATCAACCCTTAATGGTGCCATAAGTTTAAAGGACTCATTGTGAACCCCTCCTTATCACTGCTCTGATCCTGTCATAAGACATATCATTTAAAAAAAGATAATTGTGATTGACTCTGTGGACAGCCAATTAAAGTGGAGCCTTAGGAATCTGGAGGATTTTAAGGAGCTAAATGGGCTTTTCGGACAGAAATAGGTACAACGCTCAATAAATGAATCTATGAACCTACTGGCAAAATGTAAATTTAAATTAAATCTCATCAGACATTCAGTCACGTTATCAGAGGAACTGGCAGCATTCTGACTTTAGATTTGCTGATGCATCAGTATTTTCTTTTTGGCTCTGATGTTTAAGACCCGTCCACTGAATAAACTCTGTTTCTACCTGTGGGAAACCAGTCCTCCCAACTTGTAATTATGGCTTCTGGTTAACCACAAACACCAGCGACATGCTGCTGCTGTAAAATCCACCTTAAAATCAACTTCGTGTTAACTCTGGCGAGTTTCTACATGGTCACTGCAAATCCAAAACCTCACACCTTCTCTTGTCATTAGTGTTGAAGCTCATGGGCTACATTTAACATTTGTTATTTGCTGAATAGCTCTGGTATTCCAGGATTTATCAAACACTTTACCTCTGTATAATCACATTAAAACATAGACTGTCTGTAAAAACCACCAAAAACTGGAGGTGAATTCAGTTTTGGGGTGGATTATGCATTTATAACCTGAAACAGTCCCAACAAACCACAGGCTTGTCTGCCAAGAATCTCAAGAATAAAAAACACTCAGTAAACACAACTGTTTAATGACAAACTCGTAACACCCTTACTGTTGCTTTCATACTGGCCTCATTAAAAGATAAAAAAATGGACGATATTATAAAATCTGGCTGTAACGGACTCTAAATTCCAGCAACTATCCATAAGCCTTTCTGACATGAATGATAACAAATATTTATTTTCTTTTTTCTGCCTGTCTGTCGTTCAGGAGCTGTATTTGGAGAACAACCTGATTGAGGAAATCTCAGAGACAGTTTTCAATCAGACAAGAAGTCTGAATGTGGTTTCTCTGAGATACAACAAACTGGATGAAACCAGGATCGCCCCGATGGCCTGGATCAACCACAGGTCTGACAAAAAAAAGACATGCCACCATCACCCGTGATCCTCCTGGGTCACGTGAATTCAGAAGCTCAAGTTTCAGCTGACACCAATACCAATATTTCAAGTATTTCAAATTCTACTCTCATCTCCTTCCTCTGCAGAAATCTGGAGTCCATTGACCTCTCACATAATGACCTCTACCTGGTTCCGTCCTACCTGCCCAGATCTCTGGTCCATCTAGTGCTGGTGGGAAACAACATAGAGAGGATACCTGGTAGGTGCAAAGTGCTGATGAACACCTGGCTGACAAATATGACGCCGAGCAGATGGGAGAGGGCATGATACCTGGAGGATTTCCTCAACAACTTTTAACCCCCAAAGAATTAAGAATTGTATACAGCTATATTTTTAGAGGCATGAAAAGAGCTCTCTACTGACTATGTAGGTGATAGATTTCCAACCTTTTTAGTGGTGGCTCTGCCATGACTGCATCTGTACATCATGTAATAGTTGATGGACAGATTCATTTTACGGTTTTCCACGGTTTTCCAACTTAATGAAAATCAATATTGTATGAATTAATCGTGACAGGTTTTGCTTCCAATGGTTGATGCCTGCTTTGGAGACAAACTCACCAAATTGCTCAGGAAATGACACTAAATCCATGTTCCAAGTACTCTTAAGGGTTGGCTGCAGTGCTGCTGGTCACTGGTTGAGCTAATGAGGAATAACTACAACGAACACAGAAGTCACCAGTTTTAACTGATACTTCACAATATGTTTACTTTGCTTCAATATAAATGTTAATATTAACAGTAGTTCTGTGTTTCAGTCATTTTTGAATCAAAAACTACAATAATTCTGCAGTTCCAGGTTCCCCAGTGTGAGGAATTCCTGCTTTTCTGTTCTGTATCATTGTAAATTGAATATCTATTGGTTTTGGACGGTTGAATTGCTCGGTTGAACAAAATAATATGGACATTATACAGACATTATACTGGTAATCAATCAATAATAACAGTAATAGCTAGTTGTAGATAAAAAAACATGATCATGGTCTCTCCCACAGTTAGTTTTCTTCATCTCCATCTCCACAGGTTATGTCTTTGCCCACATGGACCCCGGTTTAGAGTACCTCTACCTCTCCTACAACAAACTGGACGGGGAGGGGATTGAACCAGAGTCGTTTTTCGGCTCGTATCACTCTATGGTGGAACTGTGTCTGGATCACAACCAGCTGGTCAGTGTGCCGTCTGGTATCAACGAGATGACCAACTTACACTTTCTCAGACTCAACAATAACAAGATCAGGTATGATAGCAACATCCATAAATATGGAGTTGTTTTCATTGTTAAACAACTTTTACTCATTTGTAGGTTTGGATTCCTTCAGTTTTCATACTTCAGTTATCTGCAGAGGTCTCCTCATCTCCAAAACCAAAGGACCCCAATAATTAAAGCTGATAAAAACTAAGCTCTTGGGCAGACAGGAGGAGCAGCTTAATTCTCTGATAACTTAAGATCCAGACATCCGATGACTTAAATTCTTCATTTAGTTAAAGATTATAGATAGAAGGTTATAAAAAGTGATGATGACATGACTTCAGACAGTAATAAAGTAGTTGTCTGAAATGTTTTAATGTCCAGCTGGAAAATTCTGACCTGAGTTCACGCTGTGTGGCAAAAATCCATCACGTGCAACCATTTTGGCAATTGTTTCAGTGGTTTTGAGGGACTGGACAACTATTGTTGGACATTTAGTTTTAACAACTGTATGATCATCTGGACTTGCTGTCTGCTTGCTGAATGTTGCTCTGCTTTCTTGTTCTGGAAAGAGGCCTAAAGATCTGATTAAGACACTTTGTTGGACTGTCTGCTCGGTCTCCATTGACAGATTTGTTTGCTTCACTTCGTTCACATTATATTTTTCCACTGAGCTGCAAGCTGTGATTTTAGCATGACAAGTAACTGGAAGAAACAGCTACAACTTCAGCTGAACACTTAATGGCATTTCATGGTTGAACTATATCTACCACAGTCGAGTCGTGGTGTTAATGAGGTTTTGGACGAGGTATCTTCAGTTTCAGTACATACAGTAGTTCTCAGTATGTGAATGCACAGGCAAACGGATGCTAAAAATCCCAGGTTCCCGCAGGTATTTTTCCTTGAGATGAGAATTCTCCATAAATACCAGGATCTCAGTTACAAGTGTTCAATCCATTCATCCCATTTTCCATCTTGCATATCCTGTTCAGGGTCACAGGGATTGAACCTAATCCCAGTATACAGGCACTCTAGTCCCTGTGAAGGTCACCAGCCCATCACAGGATATCTATAACTCAAGGATCCGACTGATCAGAGTTTGTAGCTTATTTAAATAACATTGTCCGTCTTTGTCAGTTATATCTGTCAGTTATGACGACATTGTACCCAACAAGTATCTAAGGATCAGGGAATCACCCAGTGTATTGCAAGCCCAGAGCCCTGTCAGGCCTAAGTCGACCTCCCCACCAGGCTTAGGCATCAGGAAGTTTTTTTTTGATGTACTCTTAAGATATTTTAGATATAATAGTTTAACAGCAGGTCTGAGATCAGTGTACTTTACCCTCATTGTATGTATTATGGTGTGCAGATAATGACATTTAGGGATATTGTTAAGGAGGAAAAGTAAAAGCCAAAAAATCTGAGACAGTTTTTTCAGATGGCCAAACACCAGAGGTGATGGCGATGAGGAAGAGCCTGCCAACACTGACCAGCCTTGGGTTGAAGAAATGCAGCGCAGACAAATCCTGGTGGGCTGGTGGACTGTGAAAAAAGCCATAAAGTTTTTACCCAGTCTGTCTCTTCCCTCTGTGTGCCTGTCATTTGGGGTGCGCATGAGAGTGTGCTGCACTGGCCAGCCACTGTAGATATGTAATCATACCCACAGAGACTGAAAGAACATACGTGATATCAAATATCAGCTATTACCTCGAAGAGTAAATGTTATCATAACTGATAGAAATTATGGAAATAGGACCCAAGTTGTAATAATCAGAATATTACTTACATTACTTTGCACTAGAAGTGGCAATTATTGGCATGTTTCATTTACTTACAGCATGATGAAAAAAGAGTTCTACAAACAGAGGCCCCAAGTTTTAAAAACAAATGGACTTGAACATCAATTAAAGTAGCAAAAAATAATAAAACCAGGCGACTAAATACATAGCTCAAGGGAAAAATCTAATGTCAATACAATCCTTTAAGACCAATTAAGAGTCCAACAACAGACCTGAGCCTGACCAGACTCAGAGACAGACTGACTCATTCATCACAGTCAGCCAGACAATGTTAAAGCTGAAAGTTCACTGGACGGAGAGTCGTCTTGACGACAAGAAACAAAACAAGTTGATTCATGTTTCCACCTGGGAGTCACCCTGAATCACCTCATTACTCACTCACAGGTCCATGGCACAGCACACACAGGTCCACAGCACATTGGTCCAGGTTGTGGCATGGTTTTATGTAAAAGTAACATTACAATTCAAACACTGTAGCATGCTCCATCTCCTCTGCCAACATGTCTAACACCCCAGGTGGGAAACTGTAATCAGCCTCCAAGAAAATACTGCTGATCATTTTACCATCACCTATGTGGTGCAGTAAAAGCAAAATCAAAAATCTCAACAGGTAAATAATTATCCAAGAATTAAAACTTGAAAGCTGGAGAGGAGGTTTACACCAAATTAAAAGACAGATTTAGAAGACTGATCCCTAATTTCATTTTAAAAATACCAAGCAATTTTGTGATTCTCCTGTGGGAAACACCAGGAACTAATCACTTGTACAGAATAGGAAGCTCTTAGGTTATGTAAAGCTACATAAACAAGTACAGTGGCTAAAAAGATATAGCCACCGAGTTCAGTGTTGCAAGCTATTGGGTAATGTGACCTCTGTCTTAATAAAAATGTAATCTAACTGCCTCCTGATGATGTATCTTCCAGGAGTATCCCTGATGAAGGCATCTGTGACCCGAACCACAGTGGAGACTCCACTCTGGTGGCAGTGAGGCTGGAGAACAACTACCTCGACCCCCAGAAGATCTCTCCGTCAGCCTTCTCCTGCGTACGCTCCTCCTCAAGTGTGGTCTTGAAACCCCAGAAAAGTGACCGGAGTCCACACAAGACCAAAAACTAAAAGACATTTGTTTGAATCCCACCAGAAACACAGGGGATAAGATTTTGGTTTTTAATGTGCCAAGAGAATCCAGAACCTAAGATAACTAGCTTCCCCTGATGCTGTATGTTACTGAAATAACACTCAAAACAACACAAAAATACTCTCACAAAGGTTCTCATATTATAGTCTCACAGACAGGTTGAACATGGAAAATATGCATTTTAAAACACAGTGCTGATGTAATTTACCTTATGGCAATGGTCATATCCCTAGACTGAACCGTTACAAGCTGCATAAAAGTAAGATTTCCTTCCTAATACACTGTTTTAGGTCTGGTAAGTTGCTCTGTGGCGTCACCTGGCCCACCTTAAACGAATGAAGGTGACAGAATACGTTCAGACTTTCAAAATCAAAGACATCTGTCTCCTTCGGTAAAATGTTAAACTCTCTAAAATGGAAAGAATCCCTACGCCATACACAGTAAAATGAAAATGCTAATAAAGAAATGGAAAGAATTCTATGAAGTGAGACCACAAGCCCAACACATTATTTTTAACAACCTCAGCACCTTCATGTTCCATCTCTCAGCTCAGTTTCTTCCAGCGCCTTCTTTCATGAAAACCCTGACATGGAGAGGGAGTGTGAGTGGTGAAGTCACATGTGTGATACATCCTACAAGCTCTTAGTGTTAAAGATTAAGAGGGGGTTAAAGGATAAAGTTAAAGTGAGAGCTAATCCCTGTGATAGTTCGAGATGGTCGATGTCTTCTTTACATTTTTATTTGTACATTTGTGCCCGATGCAAGAAGTTAACAGGAGTCCTGCCACATGCCGTAGGTTTTGATTTATAGTTCTGAATCAGATTGCATGTATTGTGCGTGATCAGGCCATATTGTGCTTTAATTATATTCCCCACAGTAACTGTTAGTTTGTTAAATGGAGTCAAGACTGGAGCTGCATCCAGGTGACGTCTATTACTAAACAGGAGACTATTCCGTGTAGTGGCCGTATTTACGTGGTTTCATTCGCTGTTGAGCACGGATCGTGGTGGGCAGAGGGGTTTGCTTTAGAATTGTTTCATAGGGATGAGTATCCATGTGGACTATGTGGTCTGGGAGAACGCTCAATCAAATGCCTTTGACCTTCAGTTCTCTCCAAGAACTCAGAAGAGTTGAGATGTGGGAGGAACCACTGGTTCCACAGATCTTTTCCCCCACACTGTAAATTTCCACTTCAAAGTTTTCTTTTAACAATCTCCTCAGAAACACAAGAGTCTCCCTGGATAATTTACCCATATGATACTATATGTTTACGCTTCAGCTATCAACCTGTGTAACTGAACTGAAATGTATTAATAAGTAAACAACAGCTTGGACAGTGAATAAAAGAGGGCATCTGCGTCTTGAGGGAGTAAATCCTTGATGGGGAAAATGTGGATTACAGCACTTACAGATTGTAACTTTGTTTTTAATAACACTGGCTGGATGTACAGAGAGAAAGAAATGTTTTATTCCGAATACAAGAAATGTTTGAATAATATGCCCTTACTCTTGGCTGGCCAACAAGTCTAAATTATATGACAACCTGTCTCATATACCACAGTTTTTAATAATGTTATGATGCGCAATAAAATTCATTATGTTCCCATCACTGCCTGATTTATGAAATCCAACCCACAACATCTGCATAAAAACACCTCAAAATGAGCAAGTCCTAGCACTGGCAATTGAAGATTTAGCAAATCTTCTAAATCATAGAGCTCATAATCTGGGAGCTGCTGTCAATGAGCAAAACACCAGCTCTATTTGAAGTGCTTGAAAAAAAAACAAGAGTAGTGATTCAGAGGTTTGGAACCAGGCTACATAAACCTCATGTTCCCATCTGGAGCACTGCAGAACACCTTGAGGTTTTTTAGGATTAAGTCGCATGTTGACACTGGATGCAAATATTGAACCTGTGAGGTGCATGAGTCACGAATCCAAACAAAAGGTTAGATTATGTTGGACTCCCTGGTCCCATTCACTGTCAGCACATCCAGCACACTGAGGAGGATTCTCACTTACTTTCATGTTATCAAATTAACACCTCAGGCCTCTGGGAGTGAGGTGGAGCCGTGAAGACTTTTACAGAATGAGTCACGATAAAACGCTGTGATCTTTGCATCACATGTCTTCTACCCTCACGAAATACACATTTAGTGAGAGCTGTAATTATCAGAGCGGAAAAAGCCAACTTTATCATAATATTTTCCTCTGAGAGGCTGAGGTTTAGGATCATTTACTTCAGTAGCAGACAGATCTAAAGGACGATTGGAACAGAAAAGCTAAAATGCACCGAGGACAAAAAACCGCAGCTCCTTCTTCGGTAAGACAAATTGGAAATATTAGATAATTATATGCAGACAAAAATAAATCCAAAAGTAGAAAAGCAATAAAAACAACAATCGGTAATGTCTGGTCAGTTTCTGGATGCTGGCAGTAGTCACCTCATCGTACCTCAGCTGGAACACTTTCTCCTAATGAGCCGATGCTCAGAGATCAAAGGTTTTCCTGGAGAAGAGAGAGAATTTGTCTCCTCTGCCAACGTGAACAGCTGCTGTGTTCATCAGACTCACAAATCAGACACATGACGGAACAATCTAATACTCATTAGTCACATGATCTTGTCAATGTTCCTCGGCATGAGAGGATTTTATGTACCCAGCAGACGATTTATCAGGTACAACTAACCAGTATAAGGCTGAACCTCCAATCAGCCCCTTAAGAGTAATAATTCTTAAGGGACAGTTCCAGTATATTAAACCTTATTTCTTATCTTTGTAGTTTTTGCTCAGGAGATGATTTACATAATATGAAAGCAGAAAAATTAACATGTATTTATATGAAGATTTTTTTTTCAGATGTTCATACGATTTTTTACTTTTTCGGCATGTAAATTACTGGATATTCCTAACTTTGAAGACCTCTAAACTACGAAAAATTACTGTTTAGTTAACTTCTAGACATATACAATTGGTCATAACCAGATATTGCTTCATTTTAAGGGTCCACAAGCCAAACAAAGCTCTAAACCACTTTATTTTAAGGTAAAAACTGAAAGTAAGGGCATCTAATTTGTTCAAATTTCACTACTATCCTAATTTTATTGTTTATTATCAACTGCTACTTACCTACTAACTAAATAAAATGTGCAGATTCTAGTGAGTAGAAGTTTTTTTTTGATGATGGGTTTATTTTACAATAATAATCAGGTTTACTGAACTGCTACATTTATACCTGAATAAATACATTCTTTATTCTTTGTATATTTTTCTCTATATGCTTGTTTGTGAGTAGTCAAATTTTTGCATGGTTTTGCTTGTTCAGCTGAGCTGCTGTGCACTGACTGAAAGACTGTCTAAACTGCAAAAAGAGTTTGTTGAACTTTACTCATCTTAAGTCTACCAACTGACACTGTAATCTCATATTTAATAAACAACAATACAGCTGTCATTACCTCCTTGTCATTACAAGACCGGCCCGTATGGGTGTAAAAAAATAGCGTACAAAGTATGTAAGAGTTACAAGAAAAAGCTGACATGACGCTGTGGAGGGAAGAAATGGTGTAAATTGAAGCTGATTGAACATATACTAAGGTAGGATCAAAACAACTACTGAAACAGAGCAACAACATGGGCACCAGAAGGAAGAAGAAGACGAAACACTACCTGGAGGTGCACAGTTGAGAAAGAAAGAGGAGGTGGGCTGGAAAACATGGAGCTAAAGCAGCTAACCAGGAAAGGTGGAGACACTGAGACAGCCAGGTAGCAGGTAAGGTAAAAGGTTCAGACTAATCACGACAAATGAGTCTTCGGAGAAAGTCTTTTTAGCTTCTACTGTGTCCTCTTCTTAATGGACAGGATGTGTTAGACTTAGACTTAGACTTAGACGGACTTTATTGATCCCTTTGGGATGACTCCCTCTGGGAAATTACGTTTCCAGCAGCAAAACAGACAGAACACATCACACAGGGCAGTGCAACGACAGTTTGCAAAAACGAAGGACAGGGGCAGCATGCAGGACAGTTTGCAAACAACACAGAATATAAATAGAATAGAAAAGAATATAAATAGAATAGAATTAAGGATGATTTGAGATAAATATGCTGAGTATACTGGACTGTGTATGGCATTAACATAAATAAATATAAATATGCTGAACTGTATATTACTTGAGTGTCCAGGTGGGTTATTGCACTTGCACTAAGGGGGGCTACCACTCCCTTCTGTCCTCCATACCCTACCCTATCTCCTCCTCCCCCCAAGTGAGGAGTTGTAGAGCGTGATGGCGTGATGGACAAAGGAGTTCTTAAGCCTATACTACAGTTTAAAAGTTCCTGTGTACTAGAGCCAATGAGATCAGATGACCAATAAACAAGGTGATGCGAAATGAGGCTGCAAGAAACCACTGATTGGTCGATATGGTACCAGCCTCATGGTGAAGTCTGAGGGTGAAAACTGGTCTGTTGTGCAGCCCGGCTGGGTGACACTCCCAGCAGCAGGTAACGCACTGAGTTGCAGGGTCACAGCTCTATTAAAATGTTTCCTGGCAACAAAACGTTCCTGTGGCACTGAGGCAACGACGGCGCTGAGGCAACTCCTTGGCATCACTGCCCTGCAAGTTGCCCCGGTGACTCACACAGCTTTAAAGGGCTCACATGGAGGAAATTCTCCTCAACGCAAGAACACAACAAGCTCCAGTCGGTCTAGAGCCGTGACAGACGTCTGATGGGCTGGAAACTATGAGATCCAGAGAGAGAAGAGACATCCTGACCGCCTCCCATCAGGAACGCAGACCATCTCCCATCAGGAAATAATCTCTAACGTTTAATTTGTAGTTTGAATACTGTAATTCCAACAATTACGCCATAGATTTTTTTCACTACCACAAACCAATTTCCCTCTTTGGACTATTAAACCTACTGAGTTAAATGTTTCTGTGGCGGACGAGTCAGCTGGGAAATATGAGGTTTTCATGCACAAGATCCCCCTCAACAAAAGATGACGGCACGACAGACGTCCCGCTCAAAATAAAAGTTCAGAATTTTAAAGTTTGCTTTTGTATGTTTTGGACAAACAAAGGCACAAAGGACCTTCATGCAGACAAACAATAGGATATTCTATGTGGTCGTTACAGTGCAGAACAAAGCCTGTGTCCTGTCACAGTGCACAGAAAGCACAGAGCTCTCAGACAGGTTCACATCAGGGTCTAATCAGATCCCTGCAATGTTTGGGAAAATGGTATCCTTTAATCTTAAAATCTGGCTCATAACAGAGTATTGTTTCAGCACACAGTTACAGAGCTGTGATTATGAGGAACTGGAAAACTGAGCCTGAGGTTTTTAACAGGGGAATCATAAATGTGGACTCGCTTCCATATCAGATAGCAGAAGTTTACACTTTGATTTGGTTCCATAAGACTTTTAAAACGTGAGGTAGAAAAATTCAGCTCATCTAAATGCTGAAATTTGCAACTTAGCTATGATTGGTAAGAAGTAAACAAACAACAACAACAACAAACATCGATACAGGAAATTCTTTCATGGTGATCAGGCAGCTCCCTGATGTTTTAATCATGAATTGTTGATGCCTTTGTCCTTTGACCAAGCTGCAGTTTAATCTGCATCGGAAAGTGACCACTCTCTGCAGTTTCGTATCAAGTTACAAAAGGTTCAAGACAGAGGGAGAAGTTACATAAAAACTCTTAACTCATTGAGCGCAGACTTTAGGGATCTGTAAAAAGGAGACCAGGAACAAAGGATATAGCAGTTTGAGAACTATTTTGTTCTGGCAAAACATTGTGTATATCTGATATATGCAGATATATCAATACTGTATTTGGCAGCAGGTCTACATTGGGAGAGCTATCACAGCTGAAGAACAGTGGAAAACTGGAAAATGATGAATTGAGAATGAGAATTGGAGAGTAATGATACGATCGCAGATAGCAGATATCTCGTCTGTCACAGGTGTGACAGAGATTAAAGAGATTAAAGGCACGGGAGGTTCCCAGCCAGACTCAAACCAGGGACCTTTTCAGAATCAGAACAATTCTCCAAATGTCAGGTTCCCACTTAAAAACAGATATAAAGTTAAAAACACAAGACACATTTTAAACCCAGAGCAGCTCTGAAGTAAAGAGCAGTGTACATAAATTAAGAAACACCTGCACTAAAATCTTTAAAAAGCAAGCATTCAGTGGTTGAATGGTTATCATGTTAAACCTCCAGACACCAGGACATCTCTATGATGCAGGGGTGCAACCACCATACATGCAGGTAATGCAGCTGTATTGGGGCCCTCACAGACAGTCTTTCTTTATCAGTTCATTTTATCTCTAGCACTGAGTCTACAGTATACATCAGACAATTAAATGGTAAGTGATGGTAGCGGTCGTCCAGTCATCAAATAAATAACAATACAATAGAATAAGCATCTATGTTACATTTCTAAATTAAGTTTAGATGAGGATTAAGGGACGATTTGAAGTTCAAAAATATGCCTCTGTAGAATTCTGGGGAATGATGTGTTGTATGACTCGTTACACCACTGCTCTGATACCACAAATTAGGTGGTTATAAAACAATTATAATCAACAGAGCTGTGCCTTAAACCTATGGGAGAACAAAGAGGAATAGCCGACGTGCTGAGGGGCCAAGAAAAAGTGGAGGAGATTGGAAGCCTTGCTGTTTGTGATAATTACACAGTGTTGAAAGCATGCAAGTAGCATGCATGCATAAACAGGACATCCCTTCAGTTCAGCGTCAGGGCAGAGAGTAACAGAAACAAGAAAATACAAATGGAATTTCATCTCCACTTTTTTCACATGTTGTTAAAAATGAACCTTAAATGAAGTAAATGAGAATAAATATTTGTACTGGGAGATAAAATCAATAGTTTTGCTGTGGTACTGAAGAGAGGGGACTGTAACAGTAGTTTTTACATTTATTAAGTAAACTGAAATTTGTAAATGTAATTCAGTATATTACATTAGAAATACTATTATTAATTTCTGCTTTCTGGGAACTACTGGTGAGAAAAACAAGATAAATTTGCTTTAATTCTTTTAAAGTTTAGGAATTTCCTTCAAAGAGTTTGTTGAACATGAGAGGGCTCAGCAGGCTCCTTGTTGATGAGATGATCATTTAACCAGATCTCTGATGGTTTGGAAAATATGATTTCCCCACTGAAAAGATGCAACTGAAACCAGAACACAGACCCGCTCCCATTTCGGTTCGCCTCACTGCCAAACCAGGGCATAGTTGGATGGCCTGGCTCTGCCATAAGTTGCCTCAGAGTGCAGTTCCAGCTCAGCTCAGCAGAAAATACCAGGCACTGAATGGAAAAACGAATAGTATAACACATGAACCCCTGTGGGAGCAAGCTCTCGTTAGCTTTTCCATTCTTGGGAGGTATTTCAGACTCAAATGTAAAGCTTAAGGCTTTCCTGTTGTGCCTTGTTAAGGTACAGACCATGCAGATCACAACACATAATAAATAATGTTGATTTTATGTTGCAAAGTGTCTCCTCTGCCTCTCCTGTCTGCTCTCCAATTAAGGAGGAAATTCATCACAACACATAGAGAAAGCTACCAGTTCTTACTGACTCTGATGGCAGCCTTGTACCACCTTAAGTCAGTATGACCTAACTACTGAAGACTCATCTGTCTTAACAAGTCATTCAACAAATTTTCCTGTGGGGTGAGATAATGCCAGTTGTTTCCAGTTCAGTAAGTAAGAATTTTCTGTAAATGTGCATCAAGTATCTTAAAACATGACAGAATAAGCCGTAGTTGGCTTTATTTATCTGGTTAAGGAAATGTCTTTTAGTCATTCAGACATAGTTGTCTGTTGTTCAAGTGCTCCTTACGGCTTTATTCAGACATGACAAGAGCATTACAGAAACATCCACGGTGCTCAGTGATACTGTATTTGGCTGGTCTACACAGGGAGAGCTATCACAGCTGAAGAACAGTGGAAAACTGGAAAATGATGAATTGGGAATGAGAATTGGAGAGTAATGATACTGAAGAAGAACAAGCTTCTCTCAGAGGCTATATCATTGATTGATTTTAAAACATATTTTGCATTAATCACCATGTGCGTAAGTGGTCGTCTTTTTCAGGGAATTGACTCATACATTTTCTCAGTAGTGGAATCTGCTGCTTATTTGCTAATGGATGATTCCCATTACATATGCTTTATATAAACACCTCCTGGATATTCCTCATTTCATACAGTTGGAATGCGTGGAAATTGAAAATATAGGGAGTGCTGCTGTGCTGCATTAATATTGTGGTTGGTGGTGTCCAGGGTGGAAGGATGGATGGATGGATACATTTCTTTAGCTCTAGATGCACTGCTTGTGGAAAAATATTTTCACAGATTGATTATGATTTGTCCATTTTTTTATTACTCCACCATAACCATTAAGTCTTTATATAAATATGTGAAACTGGTGAAAAACATGCATCAAAAGACTGTAAAATTAGGTAATATTGTAAAAGAGGGTCAAGACTGGTAAGTACCAGTTCATCATTCTGTCCTGTTAATCATGATCTTCTTACTTGATGTCAAACATCCTCCTCCTTTCACTGATGTTTATCTAAACACACCGTGGGTCAACATGGCTGCCTCGGCTCTTTGTTTAGGGAGGTCAGTTTCTACCAAGCAGCCAGATGAAGGAATTTCTCAAACAAATCGACAGATGGCATCATCCGTGCCCAGCCCACCTCCGTCCTGACTGTTGATGTTTCGCTGAGAAAACCTTGTACAGTCCAACTCTCCTCGTTTAACCCAGTGCCAACAGGCCTCGGTGCAGGAACCATTCGTGTTGATGTAAAATATTTAATGTGGCAACTAGCTGTGAAGGGAGGGGAGGTGACAGACCCACCAGTATGTTCTATATAAAGACTTAAGCATCCAGGAGACTGAAGCTAACTATCCTGGCATCACTTCAAAGCCCCTGATGAAAAGCACATGACTAAAGTCCCAACAATGCCTTTTCAAATCTATCCCTGAGACGTACAGATGGTGTGATCACAGAGAGAGTCAAGAGCTCTTTACTGAAACTGAACCTCTCACCCTTACAGCAGAGGTTTTCCGTCAGAGGGGGTGTTCTGGGGGCCGTTTTTTTTTTTTTTAAACTGGAGAGAGGGTGATGCTGTTCTGTGTTCACTGGGAATGTATTGACTGAGGATCCAACTCTCAGCCTTCCAGCTGGACCCTGCTGCTGCTGCTGCTCTGCTTACTGCTGCGTGGAGTTTAAACCAGGACACAAAACACACACCTGACGGCTGAGGTAGGGACACACCCTGGATTTATTCAACAAAACAACAACCTAACCTTTTCAACTTTTTTTTTTTTTTTTTAATTACATAGTCAATCTGGCATGTTTTATTTTCAGAGAATGCAGCATGTCCAAGGTGTGTGGGTCAGTTTAAATATTTCTGCTGGGTGCTTTAAAGGTGGTGGAGGTGTTCAAGTGGAGCTACAGGACTAAGATGATAACTGTTGTCTGGAAATCTTCATTTCAGCAGCTGATTTAGGTCTATTCTGGTGGAAAACTGATGTATTTGTGTGAGTTTGATTTGCATGAAAATTTTAGAACAAGATCAATCTACAGTAGCGGGAGTAGAGAAGATTTAAATGGGAATGATGCTGTTTCATGGTTGGGGTTGATTTTGAATGTGTTACATGCCTGAAGTCTTGCTTTAAGTTGATCTCATTTGATAAACATGCCAAGTAACTTTCCATTGAGTACAGTCATTACAAGGGTTAAATACAAACACATGAGGGGAAACTATCTGCATCACCTCAAAGTACAAAGCAGACACATCTTTCACTGCTGTGAGCGCTGCAGTTGATCAATAGAAAATTATCTGCCAATAAATTTGATAAATAATCACTGATTATCAAATTCATTTGTCTGTTCACTATTTAATGGCAATTTCTAAAGCAGCAGTTGTGGACATGCCAAATATTCTCTGGCTCCAGCTTCTGCAATGTGAGGATTTGGTGTTTTTCTTTGCTGTATAGCTTTTATGAACTGAATATCTTTGGGTTTGCTGGGACCACTGGACAGACACTTCCACACATCTGATTAACTGGAAGCTATTTTATTGGCTAGACGATTGCTAAATGATCCCAATAATCGTAAAAATAATTGAGAGATGATAGTATATTGAAAATAATAACTCATTGCAGTCTTAAGTGGTAGTGAGATGTACTGTATGGGAGTCCTGATGGAGGAAGCAGGGATCAGAGAAGGATAACATCCCAATGATTTGGACGTTTTGTGAAATGCAGACGTTTGGAAGACCTTTGGAAGAACTGAGGATAATCTAACTGCTCTAGTCTGACTGGAGTGAAATGAAACTTCATGGTTTTTGAGGGGTTTTTTGATTCAGTGACCGGAAAACACAACAATAGGAGAATTATCTTCAGCTTTCTGCTAAGTTACAAAACACACATCAATAAAAACAGCCTCTTTTTGTGCTAAATGTGCACATGTGGAATAAAAGGACACAGAGGAAGGGTCCGTGCTGAGCGGTATTTGCTGTCGCAGCAGGATGCTCGACCACCACCGCATACTTGTGGGTGGACTGAACGCTCAACTAAAGGGCTCAGACTCCATCAAGATTACCAGAGGCACGCAACCAGACGATCTCTGCCCCTCTCACTCTCTCTCTGTGGCTGTGTGAATATGTAATACAGGAAGATATATAAATCATTTTGTGAATCACCACAGATGGTGAATAGGTGAGAGCTGGAGAAATATTTATGTTGGCTGCAAGAACTCGTTTCCAAAAGAGTTTTTCAGAGATTCATGGAAACACTGGGAAAAAAAAGGAGCAGCACTTACTGAAACTGATCGCTCCAGGAACTCTGAGTGCCCTTTCACCACGTACTGTTTTAGCAATACATTCCTAAACCGGGCTGCAAAATTGAAACTGAACTCTTGAGTTTTTGAGCATAATGGTTGCTATAGTTTCATATGGCTACAACAGTCTAGACTGGTGGCTACTATTAACTACTACACCACTCTAGGAAAACCGGCAACAGGAGTAAATACCACCTTCAGAATGACTGTATCATGTGATCATAGTGATCATCGTGTAAATCCACCCCTGTAGTATGCACTGATGTAGGACCAGTTCAAAACCAGTTAGTGTTTACTTAGAGACAATTTATGCATCACCAAATCAAATGAGATTACAGCACTGGCACGGATTCCTCTGTAGAGATTAGCTGTTAGCATATGTTTACACCCAGTAACTGTCAGGTGGAGCGGTCACAGTTCTAAGTGAAAACAAGTTTTAAGTAACAAATGCTTGCTAATGTACGACTGGTTTAGACTGAAGAATAAAACATGGAGTATGGTTGACACATCAGACCTGGGAAAACTTTAAATCCCTAAATTTACAAAACATTATGTTAAGAATTTTATGCTGAATAACCAAACAGCATCTGTTTGCATGTAGAATACTACCAACTCTTAGGCACCAATATTTCTTTGTGTCTAAATTTAAAGTCTTCTCATTTACAAAGGTTTGACAGTCATATACAGTCCTATTTCAGCTGGCGGCATGGTGGTATTTACATAGTTGACTCTTTTGATTGGACGGTGCCACCAGTAATATTTACCTTGGATTCATGTCTACCTGAGAATATGCAGGTGCAAAGACAATATGTGCCTTTGTGGATGTATAATATCCTTTATAATGACTGTAGCTGAGATTTCTAAAGTTTTAATAGCATAGCCAGATTTAGTTCATCACCAATTTGAAACTTTACACACAAACCTAGTGATGGATTTAGAAATTGTTGGTACAACCCAATCCTGATCTCTAAATACAGTTCCCAACCCTTTCCCTTATGACCCCCAAAAATAAAGCAATGTCTACTCTGAAATCCTGAGAGTAGGCAAATAATTGTCAGAGGTCATAAGAGGAAAATCTATTGTGTAGCAGAACTATGTTTTCTAGTCTAATGCTCTTGCGATTCCAAAGTTTTCTCTTGTCACCCCTACTGAGGGATCCCTCCCCCAGGTCAGGGCACCTCTGCTCTAAGACATACAGCAGCAGAGGCTGATGCGAAGCTGCATTTAGAAGGCACTGTGCGTTTGTGTTTTGGACATGATAAGATGAGCACACAATAAAGAGGGCTTCACAAGTCCACTTGGCTCCTGGTCACAGTCTAGCTGTCTAGAGTCTAGCTGGGTCCAAATTAAATTCAGTCTAATCAGGTGGGTTGGTGCTTGTCGTATTGCTGCAAATTGTAGATCTGTGAAGACCTCTTGAAACAATGTGCTCAGCACTAAAGTGGTTATAACAGATGAAAAATAGATTCTGTGAAACTCCTCTTTGTTCTCTTTTGAAACATTGTGTAGGAGTTGTTTGTGTATTTCAAATACCTCTTGAGAAAGACGGAGAGCTTATATGTCAAAGGTGAGGAACTTTAACAGGCCTCACCATTTCTATAAAGTGCGTTACAGCCAGTGAAGCTGGAATCAGACACCTTTCAGCTGTGAATACCATTACAGAGGGTCAGTGTGAGCTCAGGTAAACTGCAGGGTTCTGCATTTCTGTTCTGTTATGTTGATGTTGGAATAAAACTGAAGGAAAAACAGCATCCCATGCCATGACATCAGAGTCTAGTCCTGTCTGTTGGCTTGAGTGCTAACATAACCTCTGTCTTTTCCTACAGCTCTCCCTGGTTGCTGTTTCACTGACCAGTCTTCTAATAAACCATGAGGGTCTTCCTCCTGCTTTGCCTGCTGGCGTTAGGCAACGCCAAACCCTACGAGCCGATCAACGTCATGGACTTCATGAAAAACTATGACATCATGATGGCTGATTCAGACGATGACGATGATGATGACGATGACGATCTTGATGATGAAGATGAGAACTGTCCAGCTGGTTGCCATTGCTCACCCGGAGTGGTGCAGTGCTCTGACCAGGGTTAGAAAACACTCTTAGTCTGAACACATCTGGATTCACGTGTTACTGTGAATGTACAGTGTGTTGAAAACTAGACGGAAATGTGGGATATCCCAAGCTTTTATAGACACTGATCAAGGCTTGTTTTTGTCTGATCCAACTGTAAAACACTATGTGAAGTTTGCCATTTAATATTAGCAGTATATGCAAGACTGGTGTTATTCTATATTTTTCTTCTTGTTGACAAATCCCAGAAAAAAACAAACACACAAAAAAACAATATGTCAGTCCACCTTTCAGGACTTTCTCAGACTTCTCTATCCAGTCTTGGGCATGAAGCCCTTAACCTTTTACTTCCAATGGGAGATGTAAAAATCATCATACATACATAGTCTGTTTTTCAAACAAACAACAGCTGAGCACTGTAGTTTTGAGCAAATGCTCAAATAGGAAGAAATAGTGCATTTGTAGGGACTATTTCCAGCAGCAGATTAATCCACATTTGGTGGTCAAGTACTTAAGTACTTGCTGGAAATACTTAAGTACAAATATTCTCAGCAGCAGGATGGTGTACGTGGGATTGAGCTAAAATAAAGTATAATGTGTGTGTGTACTCATCATAATCAGGGAACATGTCAACCAGTGCAATAAGTGTGGCTCCCTGATGTGTTTTTAATAGTTTTTGGACAATGATGGAGCTATATGGCACAGATGAGTGAGATATATCAGGCTTTGGATACACAGACAATACGAATACTGCCAGAATTGGAAATAAGGATTTTTCCTAATGAATGACATTGTTTTGGCATCTTGCATTAAAGAAAATGTGAACTGTTTGGATTGTGGGGCAGTGCTTCTCACCAGAGTACGACATTGTGCTAAGCAGGGCGATTATTTCTAATACTTCCAGTTCTAAGTATCAAGTATCTGAATCAGAGAACCAGTGATACATTTTAATTTGAGACTTGGGATAGCAAAGTTTGAATCAGAGAGACCACAGTTACTCCTTCACCTGTATATCTCAGTACCATGTGTAACACATGGTTGCATGAGCTGTGACTGTCATCACTTTTGGTTCTAGTCTCGTCTCTAATCAGGCATTTGTGTTTCTGCCAACAGGTCTGATATCTGTTCCTGAGAAGATCCCTGCAGACACTGTGATGATGGACCTCCAAAACAATGATATCACTGAGATCAAGGAGGACGACTTTAAAGGCCTCCACAGGCTTTATGTAAGAGACCTTTCATAAATCTTCACAAGTGGTTTACCTTGCACATAGTAATGAACAACACAACCTCCTCTTGTTGACATTAAACAGACCTAAACATCAGGCATGTCTGAAGACAGAGAAGTAAAGAATGACATCAATCCATCTGATGAAAACAGGCTACTTAAGCAAATAAGTTCCAGTCACGTCTCTTGCTTGCACCTGAACCAGACGTGCTGTGAGAAATGTTGTGAAATGTCTGAGTAGTGTTGATGGTGCTCCATCAGTCTGCACATGTCCGTACAATTTAACCTATGGGAAACTTAGGAGCGCTAGTCTTTCTCTTGCCAAATAAAACTACCCCTTGAGACCAAAAAAATCACTTCAGTCCCATTTTTCTTCATCTAGACACATACTACTTGGCAAGAGGTGGCTGGTTGAAGATGGACCCTGAGGGACTGTTTTTTTTATTTATTTATTTTTTTGTTAACAAGACTTAAGAGTCTACAGCCATGCTAGTGCATCTGTGTTCAGGCAAAGGGGTGTGTTGAGCTAAATGCTAATGACGCAATGATTGAATATGAATAATGGCAATCCACAAGCATGCAACTTAGTTTTCCTTCACACTGGTATGTGAAGAATTGAGAGAAGTGTAATTTGCTGATTTAACATCTGGTTAAATATCTTTTGTAAAACAGAAGTTGTACACTGGGGAAAGAAGGGGAAAAACAAAAAAGCAAAGTGCTCCATTATTATGCTGTTAACTCTCTGTTTGCAGTAGTGGAGAACAGCCTCTCTGCTTAATACCAATACAAGTGAAACCCATTATTATCCATGCTGTGTAGGTGTACAGGTCTTTTGAATGGAAGAAGTACCTGAAACAAGAGTGATGACATATGAAGTATCAACAAAACATCTCACCTTAATCTTGCATCCCCCCCTCTGAAGATTAACTACAAGACAATTCTAGTGAGGGCCCTGTACACTATCTGGATGCTGCACTGTGCCCTCATGGTTAAGTTCTGCCACTTTCCTTATGTAAACATAACATTATCATCAACGTACAAAACCTTTTTTCAAATCTGTGAATTGATTCAGAAGTGTAGAAGATAAGATACACAATTCAGTCAACACATAAAAATACTGGCATTTGTAGAGGAATGCCCCTGACATAGCTAAAAACCAACACAATGACTTCCTACTACAGCAACATCATGTTTAAATTTTGTTTCGAACATCAAATGAGTCCATTTAGACTCAAGATCCAAGTGAATGACAATACCACCTTGGAGTCCTTAAGGGTCTTTAGGTCTTTAGACAAGAAGAAACAGCTCACTAATGTACTGTAAGTCCAAATACAGCCTGCAGCCTTATGAGATGACGGGTTCCTTTGTATGAAGCGCCCAGCTAGAGAGTAGAGGCAGGTCTGCCTTTGATCTAGTTGCTGTTTTCCCAGCTGGAAATAAACCACATCAAGGTCTAAAACTCTGTATGGTATCACAGCAAACTGGGAACAGCCTAGTGGTAATACAGTGGTTTGTCATCAAGTGTTACGTGGTGCAGCTCAGCTAAACCTGCATAGGGTTGAGTTTTGTTTACATTTTAACCATTTTGATTAATTAAATTAAATTTAAACATTGTGCTTGAATCAATTAAGTTTAACTTTGATTCTTCTCTCCCCAATAGGGCCTGTTTCTGATCAACAATAAGATCTCCAAGATTCACCCCAAGGCCTTCAGAAACATGGACCATCTCAGACTGCTGTATCTCTCCTACAACCTGCTGACTGAGATCCCTGCAAACCTGCCTCCCAACGTCATCGAGCTCCGCTTCCATGAAAACAAGATCAACAGAATCCAGGAAAATGCGTTTAAAGGCCTGAGGAAACTCCATGTGCTGGGTAAGACCTGGTTTCACCCCTGTATCTGATGAGGAATAATCAGTGTTCTCAAAGACCAGGTGTTTCCAGTCCTTTGCCAAGGAAAAGTCTGCACGTTTTTATTCAACTGAAAACGCTGCAGCAGTTAATTTCACTGACTAAACAATGCTTTATCCACAGAGAAGTAATAAATAAACGGTTCAATTTAGCATTTATTTTGGTAAACTGCAGACATACAGTATCTAGGGCCAACAAGTCTGTAAAACCCACACCACAAAATAGACTGTTTGTCATTGAGTTCCAAAATTATTCATTTACAGTTTATTACATGATTTTTTTTCTAATCTGCTACCTCTGTGGCTAAGCTTTGGTTAGGTAATCCAAACTACTTGGTTAAGGTTAGAGGAAGATAGTGGTATGACTGCTGTTGTTAGACAGGATGCAAACCTCAGTCAGCAGTGTCAAAGTCAGACACTTTGTACTGTTAAAGTGCAGTTAAATTTAGGCAACTGAAACTCTTAACTAATAAGGTTTGGCAATGCTATGACAAAATCCCACTATTTCTGTCCATCATTATTCCCACAACCATGGGAAACATCCAAACTATGTATATCTGTGAGGTTCTGATCTGGTCGCGTGTGCAAGGGCTTGCATGAGGAACACCACTCAGCAGCCATCTTGGCAACGCCCTCTGGCAGTTACTTCAGGCTAACAAGACAAGGCTCCTCTCTACATGAATGGGGAGAGAGCTATAAATTCACGTTCAATGGTCACCTGGGCATAAAAACTACATGTATAGAATCATCAGTTGAATCTTACTGTGACTTTGCCCCAAATAAGGTTTAAAACGCCTTTTTCTGCAGGTTATACTTCTACTATGCATGGGCATATTGATGCATGATGCACCAGTGCAACAACACGATTGGCTTGATATGTCTCCTGGTTCAGCAGACGACTGGCCGTTTTGAGGGAGGGCCAGGACATGTGTCATGTAACCGCTGTCCTTGGCATTACGGACTATTCTATTCAAGAGTCTCTCAGTAGCTTGTCTCCTCCCTTGTAGGATCTGTGAAAACACACGCCCTGCTGTTCATATCCACATCTAATGTGAAGTATAACAGGGATCTGATTTTTGAAATATTTTCCTGTGTAACATGCAACAGTGTTGGGAGTTCCTCTCATTAACAAAAGGATGTTGAATCACATTCAAAGAGAGACAAAGACAAAGATGCCAGGTGCTGTGTCTTTGAAAAGAAAGACTCTACAGTACAAGGACAGTGTTGAGAAAATATTGACAATAACAGACTGAACTAAAGATCTTCTTTCAGTGAAGGCAAGCTTCTACTTGTATTAATCAATGATCCAGATGATTTTTGTCAAGGCTTTTTAGAGATGGTTTCTTGATGAATTGTTTTTATAAAAAGAATAAAATGTAAACAAAGTCGACCAGATCACCAAGACTGAGTGATAAACACGTCTTCACAACACATGTACAGTAATTCACTTGATGTATGCTCTCTGCTGCAATCAGGAGATACAATGGATCATTAATAAAAAAATCCAAATGTTTTGTGCTTGTTTAAACAGAGCTGGGTGCCAACCCTCTGACCAACACTGGGATTGATCTGGGAGCTTTTAATGGCTTGTCGACTCTGTATATCGGAATAGCAGAGGCCAAACTAACTGCTGTGCCAAAAGGTAGAATATCACTCACCTCATGTTATCCTGATTAAACAAACGAATGGAAAACTTTTTCTTTCTCCTCCAGTCATCTACCTACTACTCTTACCACACTAGACCTCAACTTTACAACTCAATAAGGGATAAATGCTGCTAATGTCTGTTCTTTTGATGCTTTGATTTAATGGGTTTGTTTTCAAATCACTATTAAAAGAAAGTAATGAACTAAAGTGTGCTTACTCTACCTTTTACATTGGTTATGTTTAGTGCATTTTGTATCTCCTAGCCCTCCCATCCTCCATCACAGAGCTGAGCCTGGACTACAACAAGATCACTAAGGTGGAAATAGAGGACTTCAAGAGATATAAAAACCTGCAGAGGTGAAAACCTGCTACATCTTACCCTAGAAACTGACAATTCCAAGACATGAGCCAATTTTTTGTCCAGGCTGTTGCTGGAATTAATCTGACTAATCCATTTTCAGTGTTTTTATCACTGTACAATTAAGGCTCGCTGGTAAACATGTTCTGTAAAAAAGATTCAGTTTTTAATGATGACTTGCAAACTCTGGCAACTGATTTCATATTCAATTAAAAAAATTATATAAAGATTTCTTATAACATTATGTGGCCTTTAAGCTGCCTGGTAGTTTTGAGTACAAAGAATTCCTTGTTTTATCTCTATTACCATGCACTGGCTTTGTTTTATGTATGTGTAAGTTAAATTGGGAAGTCTAAATATAGGTATACTTTTCAATCTGATGTGTAAATCTGTTATCACTTCTTAATTTCTGCAGAATTTACCATTCCTGATAACTATTACTACTACTACTACTACTACTACTACTACTAACTATTTTGCCATTTTTGCAGGCTAGGACTAGCATTTAACCAGATCAAGTTTGTAGAAAATGGCAGCTTTGTCAGCACCCCAAACATCCGTGAGATCCACCTGGACAACAACCGCATGAAAAAAGTTCCACCGGGCCTCAGCTCCCTGCGCTACCTCCAGGTGAGATACAGACACTGCGACAGATTGTGCAGTCACTGCACACAGTGGTTGCTAATGGAGTGAAGTTAGAATAAATATGTCCTGGACCTCTCTCTTTAAGAAATGCACAGATATTAATATTTAAAAAGTTGCAGTGTCAGCAGGTCATGTAAGGTAAGTAGCCCAGACCTCCATCTCCCTGGCCATGACCTTCAGCTGAGTCATCTTAATCAATGCTCCTCTCACTGCGAAGGAGAAGCTGTTTGATTCCAAACTCCTTCCAGATGAGTTCACCTCCCTGTTTCTAAAACTGAGCCCAGACACCCTGCAAAGAAAATGTGTTTCCGCTTCTTGTATCCATTTTATCATTATTTATCCTACCCAAAAATTTATCATCATACATGACAACTGTAGCATAGATCAACCACTAAATCGCAGTTTGTCTTTGCCTTTTACCACAAAAATCTGGTAAAGCGCCCTCAACATGGCAGCTGATGCTGTACCCTTCATCTTATCCTCATTAGAGACCTAAATGTTTTCACTTAGGGCAGCAACTCAGTGGGAGTGAAGACAATGAAGAGAAACAGTAAAGTTATTGGTTGTTTTAGTACATTATTCCAACATTTCAGCCATCTCAGATAAATCAGTTTCCTTCAACTCAGCAGCCTGGCGCTATAAAATGATGCCTAACTTTCCATTGCTTTTCTTTCCTGATCTAAAGGTTGTGACTTTAAGTTTCCGAGGTTGATGTAAAGCAGCACTGGAACAGAACTCCCAATCATGGTTTGTTTACTGACAGAGCAGAAAGATAAATGATTAAAAAACAAATCCTCTCTGTCTGTTCAGGTGATTTTCCTCCATGGGAACAAAATCAGCAGCGTGGGAGTGAATGACTTCTGTCCAATCAGGTCAAGCGTCAAGAAGAACTTGTACACAGGCATCAGTCTGTTCGCCAACCCTGTTAAATACTGGGACATCCAGCCGGCCACCTTCCGCTGTGTGACCGGACGGAGGGGCGTTCAGCTTGGAAACTTCAGAAAGTAGTAGGGAGTGAGAACAAGGTGTTCCAGACAGCTCAGAAATGGAAAACTGCCAACATCCTCGTTGAAGTATAAGGAAGGAGCTGGAAATAATTCTGATAGATTGGGGAAAAAAAATCAAACTGTAAGTCTTAAGTGTTAGCTGTTCAGGAAATGAGAGAAAACTTCATTATACTGACGTATCATAGATCCTGTAGCACATGTTGTTGTAGCTCTCAGTTCTCAGCCAAGGGGAGAAAAACAAAATCAAAACTCTAGTCTGTGTTGGTGTTAACATGAACATGAACAGCTGTATAGTCACACAAGAGCCCTGCCTATCTAAAAGGTGTTCCTCACCTTTTGTTCCTCAACATTTGCTGTGTAAACTTTCCCAGGACAACAGCGCCACCCCCTGGTCACTTTATGAGCAAAACCAGCCACTTGACTTGAATAATTTTACATGCTGATGCCTTTTTAACAAAATATTCTGTCTTGGTTCTTTCCTTTTTAGTTTAAAATTAAGACATCTTTTAATGAGGTACAGTTTAGTAGAAAAATAGTTTTCACTTAACTTATACTTCTAAACAGTGAACATACAAACAAGACCATTTCCCATTTTTTGCCATTTCTTTTTACATTATATTGACACCTTTTTTTAAGTTGAGACATTGAGATTATAAAGCTTACTATCCTTCCAGCAGAAGCCAATGAACGATGCTGGCATTATTTAGTGCAAAAAGTCACTTTAAAGCCCTGCGTCTGTCTTCATGTGGATGTTTTATGTTATATCTCACTGCATGTCTGTTTTGTCTTTATTTAGAAGCTGAATGCTAAATGTCAGACTGGATTAAACATTGTCCTTGATGTAAACGTGTCCTCTGCAGGGCCGGGGATTATCTGTAACTAATCTAAAATTCATCCAAAAAGTCAGTTTGTTTTAATAACCTATAGCCACCAAAGTGAACCACAGTTGATACAGAAATTATAAGCAGGTAACGTCTGAGATCATCTCCCTTATTAACATGTTCCCGTTTCCTCCAATGTTCTCTCCTCTGAGATGGTGCTATATTTATTTTAGTATGTCTTTAAATAAACCTGGAACACCTCCCCATTTATGTCTTAACTTCTTGTCAAAATGAAAGTAGGTTTGAGTTCAAAAGTTCACATCTGATCATTTCAGTTATTGTCATATCTTCTTATCTTGTCTTCTAGAATGAACTTGTGATTAATTATCAATTTGACTACTAAAAGGATGACTACCAAAGATTAGAAATTGCTGTTTCCAAAAACATGAACTTAAACTGGAAAAACTGTGTTCAAATAAATTTAAATTTCACACCAAACAGAGAAAGTCCTATGTGGATTGCATTCTTAATGATGACCTAGGTTCTGTCAGTAACTTTCCCTTGTAAATTTAGAGTTTAGACCCAGACAAAACCAGTTCTCTACTCTCACTCAAGCTAAATGTTGCTACTGGAACCAGTCTTGGTTTCCCTCATAGGAAGCTGGGAAACAGGAGTTGAGCTGTTCCTTTATCCACCAGCAGATGTCACTGCACACTGAAGAGCTACAGGCAGCTCTCCTGGTGTCAGTGGAGGTCTGGAGCCTGATCCAGGAGAATAAAGACGACCAGAGAGCAACTGGTTCAGATTTCATATCAATAGTGTTGAGAAAACTGTGGCTTTCTGGGAGACTACTCCTCTGTTCTGCAGCAAACAGGACAATGGAGGGGACCAAGGAACTATTTAGTAGCCGGACTTATTTAGAAAATAGTGAAAGGATGAGAGTAACTCAACTACAAACCTCTTCCACTGTATAACAGCATGACATACTTTTGTTATCTAACCAACGTTGTATAATACACCACTTACAGTGAATATTCATGCCAAAGACATTTTTTGTTTTGTTTCTTATAACAGCACCATTTCATCTCAAGGAAGTATTTTAAATGTCTTGTGCATCATTTAGTTCACATTTCCCCAAAATTCATTTACGTGTCTGGCAGGGTTGAAGATAGCCCTGATCCAGGACAGTTTGTTTTACAGTCCTGGATTGCCAGAAATTAAAAAAGTTTGACAGTCACTTTTCTGCCAAGAGTTAGATGGGAAGATCTCTCTCCTCTGTGCAGTAAATATGTAGTTAAAGCCAGCAGCTGCTAGCTTAGCTTAGCACAGACTAGAACCTCACTCGAGCGAGCCTCACTCTGTCCAAACATAACAAAACTAACTATACCTTTACTCTTCATTTTCTGTATGGATTAAACAAACAAGATATAAGGATAAAGGATATTTCTCTGTCAACTGTCTTTAACAAAACGATCTCAAATCAAGTTCCATTTACTAGCCTTTTTCCAGAGCTTTCAATCACATCACACTGTCTTCATGAGCAGATAGTTTGTTCAGTCATATTTTTTCTTACTTTGCACCTAGATCAAGGATGGGTTGAGTAGGGGTGCTACAAACTGACGATCGGTTAATCAAGGTTAAACTTTTCACCTTACAATGAACCACGATCAGGACCAATGACAACACACAGCACAAGAGGTTTTCAATTCACAGTAGAAGCTGTTTCCTGTCTTGATTAAGTGTTGGAAATTGAATTTACTCAAACTGCAGAAAGCACCTGTCACGTCCAGCCGCTCATCTAACTCTTCCTCCCCACAACATTTCAAACTGATCCACCAACACAAAACTGCCGTGCAGTGTCGGCGTCGTAGACCTAAACTCAACCCTGACCTCATACTGTATGTTGCACAGAAGAAAGAGAGATGTTAAAAAGCTGATTAGTGCTGCAGAGTTGGTGATAATTCTCTGTAAGCTACACTGGGAATCACTGCTTCCTTAATGTGATATGATGTGATGTTTCTGTTGAAGCTGGTTGTTCATTTGTGGTATAATCTTGTGTAAAACAATGGCTGCCTGTTATCAAGTGCCCATTATACACCAATCAGGCACACAAACCACCGACAAGTGAAGTGAATTACATTGATCATCTTGTTAAAATACAATGTTCTGCCAATGTTCAGTGATTTTAATGTTGTAGCTGATTGGTGTTAATTGGTCTTCGTCAAAGTCTACTGTGGGAGATGCCGATTGTTGACACAGAAAGTTACTCATTCTCGTCTCGCTGACGAAAACAATTCAAAAAACAGTGAAACGCGCACACACAGGAATGATGAATGCGATGAAACTGGTGTGAAAACGTGTCAGGCTGTGTGTGTGTTTTCTTTGCCCTCTCAGTCTCTGTGGGAGGCCCCTGTCAAACAGCAGCCAGCTCCCTGCAGACTCCCCAGAAACCCAACACCTGCCAGCTGCCTTCATCATAACCATCTTTTACTTGAAATTGAATATGTACAGTCCTCAGAAAATGGGACCGAGCTGCAGTGCAGTGCTGTAACGTGGTGCTGCGGATGGTTTGCTGCTTAACTGGTTTGTCTTTTTAAATGAAGAGTCTTTGTGCTGTGGGTGTGGTGGAGGGGAGCTGCCTCTCTCTTTCTCTCTCTCTCTTTCTCCCCAGGAAACATATGGAACAGATCTGCCGGTTGGCCAGGCTTCGCTCTGCCACGTCTCACAGCCACACACACACACACACACACACAGAGAAAATGGACCTAACTTCAGGGCTTTTACCTCTCTTCACCCTCTGCTTTTGTTCCTCTCTATCTGCTACTTTACCCTTGTCATCTCCTCTCCCAGCTTCCATCTCTACCAACCTCCTGTCCTGCACAGACGAGTCCTTCAGCTGGTGAAGTTCAGTCAGAAAAATAAACTGATGGATGATATGAGGGATGTTTTATGTAGTTAGTTATGTCCCAATGTGGTCGCTGTATCCTTCAAAGTTTGAACAAACAGGCTTAACGAGGGCTGTCCCAGTCGAAACGCTTAGAGAAAGGCAGCTGAGAAATGCAGCCTTCTTTTGCCTGAATATGCACGACGCAGTTTGTGTCTCCAGTATCCAACGACCCACTGAGTGCCAATCACTAATCAATTCATTCCTTGTCAATTTATAGTTATAAACTTGTTGCTTGACACGAGTTATACTGGGTTTTCCAGAGCATTTTATAGCAGATGCTCCCTGCCTCAATTGAAATAAAGAGCAGCTTCCCTAATATCAGAATAAATTATACATTTTTTGAAATGTGTTATTAGGTTTATTAAGAATAAATGAAAGCAAGTGTGGTTATAATTCATGTAGTAAATCCATGTATTAAATGAGTGTGGCAATTTTGTTTTAACCTACATTTAAAATGAGATAAGATGCATCAGGATCTTCTGATTCAGATCAGTAGGCAACTTGATTGATGTATCACGTGTCCATTATTATTATTACTATTAAGTTATTTGCAGTAAGCAGCACAGAAAAAATGTCGAAAACAAGTTTTTACGAGTTAAAAAAGGCAACACAACTGAGTAACTGTTCACTCATGGAGGCAGCTGTTTCTGGGTTTCTCTCTTTGAGTTGTAAAGTGCCTTGATGTAATGTATGTTATGATTTGGCACTATATAGATAAAACTGAATTAAAATTTAAATTACTCAAGCAGGTACTGATGTGTGATGAAAGAAAGAGTCTGCAGTGAGTTGGTACGAGCCCAGATGACTAATTATGACAATCCATCATCGGATTCTGATCATTTATGATCTATTAATTTACTGTGAATCGACCAATTCACAAATAATTCCAGCACTTAATGTCCCATATACTTTGAAAAAGCAGGTTATTAATCACATCTGTGAGACTTGAGTCCATGAAAATGTCATCTCTATCCTTCATTCTTCAGCCCCTTTCTTATTCATCATGTTTTCATTGAGCTTCTGTTCTTCTATATTTCTTTATCTAATTCTGTGTAACTGCAATGATGCAATATTCCCACAAAGATAACTAAAATATCATCAGTTTCATCTTTACCTCCTCTTCCTATATTAGTCTTCACCAGTCCTCAGCAAGGTCTCTCAGGTGCTGCTGGATACTTTTAGTAAAAACTGTAAATCTGTGACGTGCGCAGGATTTACTGCGTCTTCTCGGGAACGTGTCTACTTTAAAGGCTGCTTAACTGCCTGAGGAGATAAATCAGCCATCCCCTCTCTTGCTCTCCACGTATTTTAAAATCCAAAAACAACAAATTCAGATCACTTTTCCAAGCTTCTATCCTCCCTTCTTTTCTTCCTCTTCAGTCGTCAACTTCTTCTCATCAAGGAGCCCCTTCATGTAAAATCCATGAAGCAGGACGTGTCATGTAATTATGTCACAGCCTCAGATGATGAACTGTAGATGGAGTGAAAGCTCCAGCGGCTCCACGGGTGGACTTTTTTTTAGTTAGCAGCTCAGTGCCCTTTATATGTAGATTAGTGTCAAACGAGGAGGTTTAATTTTCAAACTTGGCTGCATTTCTGAGATGATTGGAGCGAAACGAAACTCAATCCTGAAGAACTTGAGTTTGGTGGTGATTAGGTATTTGTGTGTGTCAGAAATATTTTCCATCAAAGAATCACTTGGATTTTATTGGTGCGCCATTTTTATCATTATTTTCTGACATGTTTATCTTCAGAGGATACAGTGAATGACCTTGATTAGGCTGTGAGCCTGGAGGAAGCTGGTTAGAGGCCAGCAGAAGAGGCAGAGGAGGCACATGGGGGAGCTTAGGTTTCTGGATCTGAAACTGAGAACAAAGTGGGCAATGGTAGAGTCATTAAGCAGCAGAGGGCCACCGCTCTCAGCCACTTCTCTGATTAAGGATCCCCAAACCTCATCAATCACTTCACAACTTACTAATGAATTCAAGGCTACTGAAATATCACACTACCCTCTAATTCTCATTAACTTTCCAGTAAGAAGAATGCCAGGAGTTCCTCTTCAAAGCTGATGTTCAAACATTTATGAGCTACCCACCAAATGGCTGAAAGATCACTTAACTCCTCTTCTTCCTGCTAATATAAGGAGATTCTCCAAGGCCATGCCTGTCCACACTTAGTCGGTTTCAAGGGTTAATAAATATGGCAACATCTGCCTTCAAATGAGCTGTGTATTACAGTATTAAGCACTAAAACATCTGTGTCTTGTGTACTTTTAAAAGCACTACATGAAAAGTTTAGCTGATTATTCAAAAATTTTGTGCTGTCTGCTAGTAACAAGTTCAGGGTGGGAGGTGATAAAATATTTTTTCATTAAGATGGAGTAAAAAAAAAAAAAAACATAGTCACAAAGGTCCTTCACAAGGATGAAGAAAGAGAGGCTAAGCTGTCCTGTTGTTCAGGTGTTTCAGAATGAATGTGGATTTTTACACAAACATGCTGAAAACATGTACATGTCTGTGGAACCTTACTGTCTTCATGTGTGTGTTGCCAAAAGCGTGGACAAACGTCTTAACGCTCAGGATGCAGTCTTGGGTCACGTTTAAAGGACCAGTGTGTAACATTTACAAGGATCCTTCTGGCAGAAACTGAATATAATATGCTTAAGTATGTTTTTATTAGTGTATATTCACTTAAAACTTATAATCATTGTGTTTTCGTTCACTTAGAGTGAGCCATTTATATCTACATAGGGAGCGGGGCCTTCCTCCATGCAGTTCGCCATGTATCTACAGTAGCCCAGAATGGACAAACTGAACCAAATAGTGGCCTGTCGTGTTTTTACGTTGACACTGCAGCTTGTGTACAGAAAACAAAGAAGACAAAGAGGAGGAAAAAGAAAATATAGCTGTATAAATCAACCTCTTCACTTGACAAACTAGTTGATCAAGTTGAGGCTGTTTTGTCACCTGACGGCCGCCGTAAACCCTATGATACACTTGGAAAGGGAGGAGTGAGGGGACAGGTATTCACTTGGTTGCAATCTGCGTTCAGTCCCACACACTGGTCATTTAAATGCCAAAGAGAATAAAACCTTATCTTGAGTTATGGTCAGGACAGTAAGTGCCTTCTGTAGTTTTAAGCCTTGCACATCTTCTGCAAAATTAACAAGTCCACGGATCAAAATAAAATTATCACATATCACTTATTAGTTTACTGCAAAAGCTCGTCCAATCAGAGCCATTCGCAACCAGTATATCACCACTTTTTTTTTATTTTATTTTTTTTTGTTTTTATTGTGCACAGTTACTGCCAACAAACCCAAATATCTAATGAGGCACGAAGTCTCCCCAGACGGCTGTGGACACCCTCAGAGAGGAACCAAACACTTCAAGATGCCAAAATCACAGCAAAAAGACTCTAAAAGGCTGGAGAAAATTGAACACTTAGTCTGTCAGTCCTGACTCTAACACACTCACACACACAAGACTGAAACATACACCACCAACTCATCCAGACCAGAGCCAGGGCTAAATCAGGCCAGTGAAATTAAAATGTTTAGAGGTGAGGACTGAAAGGCCTGTTTGTTCATGTGAGAGGATCCCAGCAGTGATGCTTTCTGCAGAGAAGAGACTGACTGAAAAATGAGCAACGAGGACGATGAGCCAATTGCTGTCTGGCTCTGGAGTGGAAAAACCTGGCCTATGATGAATGTGTGAGAGAGGTGTGTGTGTGTGTGTGTGTGTGTGTGTGTGTGTGTGTGTGTGTGTGTGACTGTGAGAGAGAGAGAGTAAAAGGAGTGCAGATGTAACTGAGAGCATCAAAACAGTCATAAAATGAAAGCATAGTAAGTAAAAGTAGTGAAGTGGTAAAACCGTATCTGTTAAAAAATCAAAGTTAATTTCACACTTGAGTTTCTATATTGAAGCCAGCTGCTCCTACAAACACTTAAAACCAATCAATGATCAATACTGTTCAATCATTTAGCTATATAATGTGCTAAGAAAAGTGTGAAGCATCAGAACTCCACCCAGTTGTTGCACCAACTGACCATAGATCTGGTCTTCAGTGTGAATGTACAGTAACATCACCTGCTATGTTGTAAGTTTGTGCAGCTGTAACATCCGTAAGCTACAGATGACACTGACTGTGGTACAAAACAGTGCCACAAAGAGTGACATTCCTCCTGCTCCATCATTTTGGTCAATGTGCAGACCTCTTCTGTCCATCTAAAAGCAACTAGATTCACTGCCTCATGGTCGTGTGCCTCCGCCAATGAGTCAAGATGCAGTTTACATCCATGACCTTACAGGACTTTAATAAAAGGTATTCAGTGTATGAATTCTTTTTGACCATCATCCTTGAGTCTAAAGGGACGTTTGTGAATGTTGTACTGAATTTCCCTTGAGGTGTTCCTGAGAGATCATGTTCACGAGAACAGGATGGATGGATGGTCAACCCGAAAACATAGAGCCTGTTTCTGTTTCGGGCAGCTAAGTGGAGCCAGTGATTATTACCATCTTCTGTATTAAATATTCCAATTAACAGTAAGTGTATCCGCACCAAACTGAGGATATGTGTCAGTGTCATCAAAAATGTAAAAGAATGTAGTCTGTCCTGTGCTGAGTATTGAAAAAACTTCTCCTCTGCGTCTCTTCCATCTCTGACTCTTCCACCATGACCAGCAGCTAAAGAGGAATTACTTACACCTGCTCAGGAAGGTGTACATTTCCTCCAGTTTCACTGAATATATTTGTGTGGATTTTGTGCTATGGATAATAGTGCTGAGCAGTTGGGTGAATCTATCAGTTATTGGAGATTGGCTTTTGGATTGGAGTCCATTTTGGGGGGGTGATTTTTGTTATTTTATTTTGCTAATTTAATGGTCTGTCTCCTAGATAATTCAACTGTGTACTTAACCTTCATCCACATTGAACTAGTCAGCTTCCACCAGTTTATGTCCTTCCTGATAATCCCATCATTTTAGGATGACCAGAGGTCTCCTGTGTCCTGCTTTTATCACAGTAAAGAATTATACTATATTATATATTATAGAGTCTGCAAGGGTTTTCTCTGCTGTTTCAGACAGCACTGCTTACGATGATCGAATATAATATTAAATCAAGGAGCATGAATGTAAAATCAATAAAGCACAAAAGCAAACACAGCAAGAGCTATAGTCTAATGTTTAAACTCTATTTCACTATCTTTTACTAGTCCTTAGAGTCAAATAATTGGAGGTTTCTGGTGTAAAATTTATGGACTAAACTGCCTTAACACCTGTGATAAGCGTACGCTATAGCATTAATAAATACACAAAGACAGACAGGACAGATGAGAGAGACAGACAGACAGACAGTCATAGCCAGAATCACAGACACTGTTATTTTAGCCAGTAGCGATCTTAAAGCCAGAGCTTTTGAAGAGCAGTCCAATAAAAAGAGATTTTATCCAGATGGAGTCTACTGCTCAGGAGACAGCCGTGTTCTCCTCATCACAATTAGCACAGAGGGAAACATTCAAGACCACAATGTCCTATTAAACAGACATAATTACATTAACATGGGAACTTCCCAGAATTCCCCTGCCTCCACAAACACATGAAAAACGCATTGACTTTAACCGCAAACAATAATATAGATGAACTGTAACTGTAGTAGGGAGAAGACAGAGTAGGCTACTGTACCACGAGGCGAGTATGATTCATCGACTGAGAGAAAGACAACATACCATTTTTACTGAGCTGCACATTAGCCTGCCTCAAAAACCCTAAAGCTGCAGCAAAACTGAAACACATCAAAGACACTTATATTTTCAAAACCGGAAGAATTTCAGGCTACTTTAGTTTTGCAAAGAGCTACTGATTGTACAGTTAATTAGTCCATTCATCGACTAGTTGGTTTGGCAACTATTTTGATGATAAATTAATCTTTAATGTGAATTTTCAAATCAAGAATGCCAAACATTCTTTAGTTCTGTGTGAGAATTTATTGTTGTTTTTGGTCTTGTGTGAAAGTAAATTGAATATCTTTGGGGTATGGACTGTCAGACAAAACAACATTTTAAAGCTTCAACAAATTGCGATTGTGACATTTTTTGCAATTCTCTGACATTTTATAGACAAATGATGAATCGGTTAATTAAAAAATAATAATAATCTGCAGATTACTCAGAACAAGAAAATAAAATTGCCAGTCTTGCACTGTAAAAGTTTTGCAGTCTGCCGCATGAAACCAGATTCAAAGACGAATATGACGTCACAAACAGGTCGGGTAATCTCCACTGGAGAATCCATCTGTCACCCCATCAGTCAAACATCCAGCGAAGCAATAAAAGACTTATTGCCTAAGTGAGCTTAATATATGTCTCCGGCCAACACTGAAAATCAATAAACATATTGACTCAGACACAAGGCTCTGACATTTTGTTTTTATCAGTAATGACTTTATCATGAAGAGTCTGAGTGTATGGACCGTTAGGATCCTTGATGATCACACAGGATTGAAGCAGGCTCTTAACAGCTGGAGTCTGAAGGTGGAAAAAAATGCTTTTCTAAACAACAGATCTAACATTGCAAAAACAGTCTCACGCAACTGGAGAAAGCCTGTGTTTCGAGGCACATGCTACACCTGGCTAAAGGTGAGCTATGTATTAGCTGCAATTTTTTAAAATTGTTTTTAAACACATTCTGGAAAATATTTTTGTTCTAAAGATTACACATCTACACAGCTCCTCTGGTGACATTTGAAGGAAAAAGATATTGCGTGGCCCAGTTTTACTAAGTTCAGGGAATGGGATCAATGACTTGTGGTCACTATAAAATTGTTACTAGTCAGCTCTTTATTGACTTATTGACTTGATTTAATTTTATTTTAACCTTGGAATGAATTACAATGACATATTTCAGTTATTCACCATTAGGTATGAAGTAATTATTGGCAAGACACACTTTGTGGCAGTTTTTCTTTCCCTAAAATGCCACCAGAGAAGCTCAGTGCATCAGATTTAGTTGATTATTTTTGAATTATCATGTCATACAGTTGCCAGTTTGTCCAGTAGCGAATATTTTTCTAGACAAGAAACTGACCTTTCATGCGTTCTCACCTACTGGACATACTCCAATCACGTCTAGGCGAGAGGTGGTGCCTGGGTAGAACATGCCCAAAACCCATCAACATGCCTGCTCACTTGCTTTAAATTCGCCAGACAATAACCTGCTCGCTCTATTCACACACAGACTCAATTGGACATAACACAGACTTTGCACATGGGAGCTGGCAGGGTAAAATCTGTTTAATGTCCAGCCCAACTGATTCAGATGTTTGCGTTCACACATACAGCTCCTCTGGGTGATGTCTAGAAGTTCAGGGTTGCAGTACATGTGCCTTTGCATGAAGACAATATGGTTTTCAAGAAAACTGTGAACCTCAGATCTGAGGCTGTAGTTGCCAGCAGTTAGAATCAGAGAGACAAATACTAAAATCCTCCTCCATCTGTCTTGATGACAGATTCATTAGTTACTGGAGAACAGAGAACCACCATCCAATACCACCCAAATGGAAGCCAGTCAACACATAACACTCTCCATATGTCCCAACATGCTTTGGTCCACACACAAATCTTCAGTTAGTCCCATTATACTGCACTTGTCACTGAAGACTGTCAGAAAGCCAATAGTGGGACTCAGTCTAAATGAGGAGCACTGACAATATTAATATTAACAAACTGCACATTGTGGGTAACTGAAGAAATATTCTCACTCACAGAATGAAGACAGATGGTACATATTAGATGTTCTACCCTCTGATTTAGTCAGTAAAAGAAGGTTAATGTACATCACTTGTGCTGAAATGTACTGTCCATTGGTTTGCACTGAACACATGACTGACCTATAATCTGATATGTCACAAGAGATATGTGGGATAGGGTAAACTGGTTGTGCAAAATATGGTGAAAGCTTTGACTGTGTTTTCCCACGCCCCTGAAAGCAATTCTGTAAAATGTTTTGGTTGTTTAATACCATATTTAAAAGGAGCAGTGTGTAGGATTTAGTGGCATCTAGCAGTGAGAGCGCAGATTGCAACCTGTTGAATACCTGTCCCCTTACCAGTCCCTTTCCCAGTGTGTCAGAGAGTCTATGGTGGCTGTAAGGTGACAAAATGCCAGCTACCACATCAACTAGTCTGTACGTATATTATATTAAATTTCTGCCAATAGATCCCCATAAATGTTACACATGGGCCTTTTAACGCATAAGAATGACCTGATTCTGGTTTTGCACTGATACTAATTTAATGCTAATGTATGCCTGGTTGTTTAATTACATTAATATACTATTTGTATAGAACATGTAGCAGGAACAGTACATTGGGGTAACAAACATTTTCAACTGTGGGGAAAATAACAGTGGTGTAAAAATTCAACACCAATTAATCATTAATTGATATTCTTTCAAATAATGTTTGACCTCACATCCAAATATTTCACATGGATGAGTAAAAACCATTGGTCATATTAGATTTAAATGTAAAAAACAAAAAACAGAAATGCAGAATCATTAATCTTCGCTGGGATGTCATAAACATAAACCTTTTTACTCTGAATCATTCCATTAACTCAGATTCATTTTCATTTTCAGCAGCCTCAGGTCCAACAATGACGTACGGTACCTGGAAACATATGTTGACTCCGAGCACTAGAATAATCAAGGGCTTGATTGTGAACTACTGATATTTAGTATCTAAACTGATTCAAAGTCAGCGTGAATCACCTCAGAGCCAAACTGTCCTTCAGTTTCTGTCTGGCAAACGGAAAATGCCAGGAATGTAGGGATAACAAATCCGGTAGTCATCAGAGAACAGAGAACAACTATCCAATACCACCGCAAACTGGAACCCAGTCAGCCAGTAATACTCTCCATATGTCTCATACTGGTTTAGTCCAAACCGTCATGTCTCAGCTGACAGTTTAATCAGAGCCGGTCTCTTGTCCAGTACCAACACACAGAGACCATCATCAACACACCAACACTGCCGACACACAACACAGATCCAAGACAGCAAAAGATTGGATCAGAAGGAACAAAAGCAATTGTTTTATTTATCAGAATCTCAACATGGAGGCTGTAAAATTCAATTGTTTCGGCTCTTAACTTGTGCCATGTTTTTGCTGGTTGCAACTCCACCAAGTTTTCTTAGATGCTTCACAGGCCAGCAAATCAAATAACTTTTACATAAAATGAGCTAGGAGCGGGTAAATCTAAATTTTGGTAGGTCTGTGTGGTGTGAAAAGTTTTATGAATGCTTGGAACTACTGACTCTTGCCCCTGAATTTATCGAGCATCTTTGAATTCTCCCAGGGGGGATTGTGCTGTGAGTAAAACTGGGACTAAAACCAGTGCTACCTCAGAGTAGAACTGGTAAATTCCCCCTGGGACAGAGTGAGAACTCACTGTTTTAGCACACTTTCAGACATTAAATTGAAAGTAGGATATCATATTGTCATTTTCTGACAATTGCTGACTAATGCAAAAATGTGAACAATTCATTTAGATTATACAGTATATGCAAAAATATGATGAAATCTAATCTCATAATCATATCTATCGATAAATAATGGCTACATGGGGCTACAAATAAACACTGGCAAGTCACCTGTGTAGCTAAAAAAACAAGTTTATGTATTTTACCACTGTAATATAGCAGCGCTGTATTATGCATGTATTGCACTTGCATCAGTGACGTTACTGTGGCAGACCAATCTCAGCTACGAACACGTTAGGAAACCTCTGGATTTCTCCTTAATATCAGAGGAGAAATCTCACTGGTTTAGAAACATTTCCTGCAAGTGGTTTTCTTACTATGAGGTGCTGGATAAACATGGCCCCAGATCTCCAAAGCACCTGGGAGACACCATCTATCCAAAACACCTACATGAGACTTTTTTATTTATTTTTTTTATTTAAAAAAGACATGAAACAACACAGAAAAATTAAGCTCCCCAAGAGAATGGGTAGATTTAACTACCTCTGTCCTGCGTCAGCCCCACGTGGGCACTAGTCAATGTTTTTGCTACCTCCAGTCCAAAGGAGGGGGTCAATTATTATTACCTCTGCCCAGCACAAATGACTGATGATGGTTTATGACTGCTCCGTGCTCACGTGAACATACCACGATCCCAGGGAAGCTAGAATGTACAAGAGACGTGTGAGAGCCTGTTTACCCACTTAAACTCAACATAAACACACCAGGGGAGCCTTCATAAACATGGCTCAGAGTTTTAGTGGTGGATAAACAGTGTTTATGTATATTTACCGTACAATCCATCCATGAAGTTTTATAGATGCAGACGACCAATGAGACTTATTCTGACCCTGCGGGTATTCTGGCCTTTACATCAGAAAGGAACACTGGGTGTCACTTTCCAAATGCTATTTTCAGTTGGATTTCAGTACCACAGACCTGGCCACCAATCCCCAGTGGTACTTAGACCTTCCTCCCTGAGCGCTGAGGTGTTTTGCTTGAGTGGAGGGCTAACAGTAAACCTCATGCTGGGATAAGAGCTTCCAGGCTTAGGGGACGATGAAAGGCTCTTTACAGTAAACAGTCGACAGCTACGCACAGACAGCAGACCCTGAGATGTCCGTAACATGACATGAACCAAAGATCCTGTATAATTCACCACACCTGAATTCAGTGACTCTTGATGAAGTCTGGGACCAATAAAGCACAAGCAAACAAGAGAGGAACAGAACTCCGCCTCTACCCTGAGACTACAGGGGCCTCCCTTTGGCCTGGCTGGAGAAAAAAAAAAAAGTCTAATATTCCTGAAGGCAAATGAATATCTTGGACTGAGCGTGTAATAAAAACAAAACAGGGAAGAGTACACATTCAACTCAGCATGTGGATTTTCTTCAAAATTCAAACAAGGACAACATTCTGGCACGGGATAACTGTCATATCGAACTGATTGGGAGGTAACTGGAAACAGGCTCCAGTCCAGGCCTGGCAACAATCCCTGCACCTACACGAGTTTAGATGTAACAGCAATTTATCAGCCATCTTACAGAGAACAACTTGTGTAGCATGACAGAGTCATATGTGCAACAGCAAACTTTATATCCTGGCCTTCCTCCCCATGTATCCCAAACATCTGCTCTGCATCTGACTTCGACAACAGGAACCATACACAGACGCTACAGTTTCTAAGAGAAGCTCCGCAGTACTCTTCAACGCAGCATCACCGTGATAAAATACACGTCAACCAAACAGGTTATCAAAGCAACATGGTCCTTTTTTTCTTTAAGATCATATTCACAGAAACTGAATTTATATTTAGAGGTTCTCCTGGTTGTAAAATGACTATAAAATGATTGTGTTTATGATTTGGGGTGATGATAATGTCAGCAATATTAAAGGAAATCTCTTTTTCTTCTAGCATAATAAAGATAAGAGATATCAGAGGAACAGCAATACAACTTTCACCTTTAACCTTGAACTCTGGGGGAAAAAATTAAAATGCAGCAGAAATTAAAAAGTCATCCATTGTTTCTAAAACCAAAGTGGTGGTCTCCTCGTGGAGGCTGCAGTTCTTCTGTTTTAGCCATCAGGTTGTCCTCAGATCCTCTGGGACTGAATTCCAAGGCTGAATGTCAGTATTTGAACCAAGGCTCAGCATAAGGAAAAATATTCACTTCTACAGTAAATAGGAAGATGGGATACCTCTCCTGCAAGGGGGTTTAAATCCAAAAGATTACAGGAAAACAAAACAGACTTACAGTAACACAGACCTGAGAACCAATTCATTTTAACATGGTAAAACTGGCAACGCAGCTGTTGGAACAACTTCTGGAGCATCTCAGACAATGACTCATATGATGGATATCTTTTAAAAAGAATAATGAATTTTCATGTTTTATGAAAACTAAAGATAAAAGATGAGTCATACAAGCTCTGAGCTACTGAGTTTAAGTGGAATGGAAATGTATTTAGAGCAACAGAGTCAGCATTTGGAAGAAGTTGGGGTGGATTGATGGGTCTACAAAAATACAAGAATTTGACAGGGTTCGTTTCCCGTTTGAAACCAACACAACCTTAACCAAGTGTTTATTATTGTAACCATGATGACAAAGGTCCTGAAACGTAAACAAAGTAGTTACAGTAACCCAATCAAATGATCTCTTAAATTTAACCAAGACGTTTTTGTGCCTAAACCCAATCAAACTGTGACTGTTCCACAACCTAAACTGTGTGTTTATTATTGTAACTCTGACGGCAAAGATCACAGAACGCAAATGATAAAAAATTTGTTTGTTTGTTTGTTTTTTTTGAAAGGAGGCTGTTTTTTTCACACTGCCAATAAAGACATCACAATCACACAGACTGTCAGAGGCTACTCTGGGTCAAAGGATCCCAGTAGTTGGTCCTCTGTCTCCTCAGATGCAGCAGTCACATCCCCAGGAGAACCTCAAACTGTCCCACCGACATCCTAAAAATATGTCTGTAACTGTCCGTGGTGGAGCTTCAGCTTCTGTATGAGTATTTCACACTTTCACATTCTTTATTCACGTCGCGCTTTATGTGAAGAGACCTTAACAGCAACATTAACCCTGCAACCCTGTCCTCTAAAAATTCTGCTTAATTAAATTGCCACGTTTTTTCCTCACTGGCTGAGCTTTCCCAGTCCACAGAGTAGATGTTGGGTGTAAAAAGCAGCCTTTGACACCTGAGACCTCCTTTTAGCTCTGGTTTGGTCACCACTAACCCTAAGGAAAAACATCTGGCTCTTCCACTTTATTCACCAGCTATTCTCTAACACTGTCTGTCTATCATTTGGCACTGGGCAGGTAGTGAACAGAGCATTTATCAGAGCTTGTTTACTAAAAACAGCTGCTTGCTGTTACTGAAAACAGGGAACATTACAGTACACAGACTTAACTGTTCATTAAATGTTACACAAAGCCAAAAGTGTAAACTCTAAGAGGCTAAAAATCTCCACAGAGGTCCAAACCTGGGTGATCACTATCTGCAGGTCTGATTCCCTCTTTGTTTGGTTTCAAATGGAGCCTAATAAGGGAATTGAAGGTAGTACTTTTTTCTCAAGCATTTAATTCGAAAAACATGTAACACTCATTACATAACGAGTCTCTAAGCTAAAATAAAAAACCTCACTGTCAGGTCTGCAGTTGCTGGCGGCAGCCCAGAGCAGAGGGGTGGCTATGTCATGACCAAAACACAGAGCTCTCAGTGGTGGGTTAATACATCATGTCAGTTGTCAGCCAGACCCATGCAGACCAACGCCGTTTAATGCCTGACCAGGTGGTCCCGCTGTGTCGAAAGCTACTCTGCAGTCAAACGGGCGTCTGTGTGTGGAGTAAACCCGCTGACGTATGTTGTTTTGTCTAGACTGGCTTCAGTCTGCCGTTACGTATCGCTCGCTTACACCTGTCACCCTGAAACCAAACTCACCATCACGCCGACCACAGCTGTCAGAAGAAATAACCCAGATAGGAGTTTACCATTAGGATGATTGTGTTTACATGATAGAAAAGCTGTGAGTTTAGAACAGGCAATTTCAAGGATTACAGCAACGCTCTGGAACAAGTTAACCGGTTTTACTAGTCTGATGAAAAATAGCGTTTTACGACTGGAACCTACTCTGACTGCAGAAAGAAGTATTTTGATTGCATTTTTTTGTCTTGTCTGCACTCAGCTGCAACTTGGTCAGACATTAGGATACAGTAGATTAAAATAACATGAGTTTGTTTGCAGCACAGTAGCCATACACCGCTGATCTACTGTAGCGCTTCACTGTTGCATTCAATGGTGCATTTGCTGTAGTAACCAGAAAGATGAGCAGAAATTCATGATCTAACTCAGACAGTGTTAATAGCTTTAAAAGAGCTTGAGAGAGACGTTAAAATACCTCTACACCGTTAACCTGGCGTGCGGGAGTGGCTGTGATTGTCAGATCTGATTAAAACATGATCTCAAAGAAACTGCATATTGACCACCAGTGCAATGTTTCACCAAGTGAGTCCTGGCGTTGCTCGTACTGCGCACGTGCACTGGACATTTCTGATTGGACATCTCATTGCTTACCGGTTAGACCGGGGTATTTAGGATAAAAGTTTCCTGTAGAGTTTACACCCTGTTGCAATCTAATGGTTCCAACCTGCTATCATCCAGATTCAGCACTTTTCTTCCACTTCTCGCCTTTCCTGATCAAACAACAGCTAATATAATGTCACAAAAACCCAGAAATGAATCAAAAACAGGATTACTGGGAAAAAGCAAAAAGTATGGAAGAAGTTTCCATAACAGAGCGCTGAGATTTTCTATAATACAAACATGAACTTAGAATATTCAACAGCTAAGCCGAGGTCCAGCTGTTCTTGGGCTTCCATTTTCAACCTTGGTTGTCAAGTCAGAGGGATGTTACCTAGAATTTTTAAGAATTTGTTGTTTTTGGTGTTGTCCCCTGGCTACGGAGAAAGTAAAAGACAAGAGAGACAATTAATAATAAGTCGAAAGTAAAGAGTTAAAGACCCTAGTTTAACAGCAAACAGTTAACAGAAAACATGACTATTTCAGCTTTCAAGAGAGAGGGAAAAAGTTAGGGGCCCAGATATAAACATCCAAGGAACATGATTCGGACTGTTACAGGTGTGTTAGCAATTATGAACACTTTAAACTTGCCAACTCTGGGAAAAGGGCCAGCAACTTAGAATGTTAGATCAAGTTTCTGTACCAGCTGAAATGTCAAAAGCTCACCAGGCCCCACTGCACACAAAAGAATGATACCTGGGAAAGCTTTCACCCACAACAACACACTAAACATTATTCCTGTCATGTTTACTCACGCAGTGTGTGTTTAGAACATGAGCAGCCTTTTATAGCTTGGAACATGATCATTACATTGAAACGGTTTGTTTTGTTTATTTATACAATTTGATCAGGAAAGGCTGAGGCGGAAGAAAAGTGCTGAATCTGATGATAGCGGATGGATAAATGAGTAACAAGGAGTGTAAACTTATGGAGAACTTTTTATCTCCACAAATGTTGGTCTAACTTGGGGCCAAGCAGTTGAGATGTCCAACCAGAAATGTCCAGTGCACGTATGCAGAAAATAAACAACATGGGGGACTCACTTGTGAAACATTGCTGCTAGTGGTCAATAACCCATAGGTTATTTTTAAGAAACCAAAGATGCACCAGTTCATTACCACAGCCACTCCACACGCAGATTGCCCAGGTGTGCAGAGGTATTTTAACGCTCTCAAGCTCTTTTAAAAGCTATTAACACTGTCACAGTTAAAATCTGTAAGATTTCTGTCATCACCTGTGGTTACTACAGCAAATACTCATTAGATGCAAACTATTTAAATACAGATCAACTGGTGTGTATCTGTTTACTGTGCTACCAAACAAATCAAGATGAATTGTAATCCTAATGTCTGACCAAGTTAAAAAGCTGAGTGCAGACAAGACAAAAATGCAATCAAAATATTTCTTTTCTGCAGTCAGAGTAGTTCCAGTCGTGAACGCGATGACTTCCACCTGTTCCACCAACACAATCATCCTAATGAACTCCTCTCTGGCTATTTCTTCTGACAGCTGTGGTCGGGCGTGATGGTGAGTTTTGCCTTGTGTGACAGTGTGTGTTTAGCCGACATCGTAGTTCTACTGAAGTCAGTTCAGACAAACAACACACAGCGGTTTACTCCACACACAGACTTCGCTTGACTGGTAGAGAGAAGCTTAATAATAGCCGGGACCACCTGGTCAGGCATTAAAACGTATGCTATCTCAGTAAGGGTCTCATTGGGACAAACTGGATATGGGAGCTGCATGAATCCCACCACTTCGAGAGCTTCCAAGTTGGCTGCGACATAGCCACCCTCTGGCTCTAGCCAGCAACTGCAGACCTGACAGTGAGGTTTTTTATTTTAGCTTAGAGACTCAAGTATGTAATGAGTGTTTAACATGTTTTCAATTAAATGCCGGAGAAAAGTACTAATTTAATTCCTTTATTAGGCTCCATTGAAACCAAACAAAGAGGGAATCAGACCTGCAGATAGTGGGATCACCCAGGTTTGACCTTCGTGAACATTTTAGCCTCTTAGAGTTTATAATTTTTGGTTTTTGTGGGTAACATTTAAATGACAGTTAAGTTCAGTACTGTAATGTTCCCTGTTTTCAGTAACAGCAAGCAGCTGTTTTAGTAAACAGTCATGAGAATGCTCTGTTCACTACCTGCCCAGTGCCAAATGAGATAGACAGACAGTGTTAGAGAATAGCTGGTGGACAAAGTGGAAGAGCCAGATGTTTTTCCTTAGGGGTTAGTGGTGACCAAACCAGAGCTAAAAGGAGGTCTCAGGGTATCAAAGGCTGCTTTTTACACCCAACATCTACCTTGTGGACTGGGAAAGCCCAGCCAGTGAGAAAAACGTGGCAATTTAATTACAGAATTTTTAGAGGACAGGGTTGTAGGGTTAATGTTGCTGTTAAGGTCTCTTCACATAAAGCTGACGCTAATAAAGAATGTGAAAGTGTGAATACTACAGAAGCTGAAGCTCCACCACGACAGTTACACATATTTTAGGATGTTTCCAGGGACAGTTTGAGGTTCTCCTGGGATGTGGACTGCTTTGCATCTGAGGAGACAGAGACCAACTACTGGGATCCTTGACCCAGAGTAGCCTCTGACAGTTCTGGTCCTCACAAAGATAGAAGAACAAGTACACACACACCTTGCTATGTCTAACTTGTTCTTACACCAGACAGACCAAACCCTGAATCAACCACACTAACCCACAACTAACCACACTAACCCCTTCGAGAAATATTTGGGTGAACTAAAACCAAACCCTTGTCTGGTTTGTCCTTTGGGAAACACTTGCAGGAAGTGAAAAAAACCCACAAACATCCCAGAGAATGAGTGGAGAAAGAAAGAAGTGTGAGAGAATGTAGCTATGAAAAGTTACTTCAGTTTTAATGAGTAAAAACTTAATTTGGGACCAGCTGTTTTTCATAGAAGAGTCTGACTGTGCCAGACCCTTCAGAGACGGGTCTCATATTCTACTGCTGATACAGTTAACCACTTAGGCTAAGTTTATTAGGCTGACATTTTAATCCACATTGTGGAATGTTTTGTTCTCTTCCATTTGTTTAAGGGCCAGTCAGTTAGTTCAGGGACCAGCAGCATCGTTGAGGTTGGTATTTTGCACAAGGGAACTGAACCCAGACCTGGAAGATGGAGCATAAACTAATCCTAAGATTCATGAGCCTCAGTGGTGAATGGCTTAGTGGCAATCCACGTTATCCAGCCACCACCTTTTAAAGATTTTAACTGTCCAGAAGCCAACCACAGCCCAAAACTACTCAGGCTGAAGGATGAATGACAGCCTCCAAAGGTCTAAAGGCTTCCAGGTTCATGGACTAAGAATGCACGAAACCTTAAAACCAACCTGTTTCACATCGGCTCCAATACAGCACTGCTGATCATGGGTCATTGTGAGTAAAAAAATGATGTATTGACAAGGCACAGTTGCTTATCCACAACAGCTAATTTATCAGGAAGAGTCAGACATCAGAGCCAGCTTAATAATGAACACTAAAATCACTCACACTGCTGCAGTCAAAGCTGTGGCCAGTTGTAAGTGGACTGCTAAAGAGAGCTAAGGCTAGCCAAATATCCTAGAAATCAGTGTTAGATTGGTGATAATGAGGGCTCTGAGTCGAGTCTGACAGCAGAGCTGTGTCACAAATCACAGCCTCCTCATTCTTCTCAGGCAGACCGCTGTGTTGGCACAGTGAGGGACAAGATGCAGAGGCTCTGGCCAAAGCAATGCGGCAAAAAGGGGAAAAAAATTAAATCTGGCTAAACTTTTGCAGAAACACCATCCAACAACTTGTGTGGAAACATCGTCCAAGAATGCACTGCACTGGCCAACTGAACGCATCCAAGCACACATTCCTGGTAGATGACTTTGTAGCATGAACAGTGTAATTGTTGTTGTAATTGTATCACCTGGAGATTGTGGAAAATGAGGATAAAGTGACTATTGCCATGATAACTTGTCATTAGGATTATAGCCTCCTACACAGTGTTTTATTATAGATAATCGTTTAAGCTCATGGATCTGTTTCTATAGCTGGACTCCCTGGATCCAGATTCATCCTCTCACCTGTGCTTGAAGCAGCACGTTCTTGCCAACACAGACCCTTTTGTCTTTACAATCTGAATGCCCACTTAAGTCCCTTTTGCACAGCCTTTTCAAGACGGGAATATTGCACTCATCATTCCGCCATCTCCCCATAATGTATAAAAGGTATGAAGGCAAAATGGGGGGTCTGTATCGCCCCACTTTTAAGCTGGCACGGCAGGTAGTCACAGAGGTGGATGATGTTTGAATACAAGGTGGAGCGGGAACAGACATCGGCCGACAATGAAGCTGCTGTGAAAGTCAACTGTGATGCATTTTATCCAGTTTAACCATTACATCAAACCTAACCTGTGCACCTTGTCCAACTTCTGGTGTTACTGACTCCAGGCTGAGCCAAGCACAATGCACTATGGATATTTACACACTGTTGTTTCATCTTCATCTGGTTTCTACCCACAGAACAACACGTAAGCATTTTTCCAAAAACTGACCTCCTAACCCTGGCAGTGTCAATGTTTTGCTCTAGCCAATGAGCTGGCCAGTATATGAACAGGCCATGTTTTCTCCTGCAGAGGGCCCTGCCTCCTGCCGATGAACCTGATGACACCCCAGTCCCAGACGAAGCAAACGCTTTAGGTAAGAGACAGAACTGGTTACCTCACCAGCAACTGATCTCACAAACACTCACACACACACACACACACAAGAAAATCTAATTGAATTGATAAGGGAAGTTTAAAATTGCTGGGCAATTGTTTTGAGAGCTGTAACTTAATTTGTTCATGGTTTGAGGCTCTGGGAAAGGCACTCAAAGACAAATTACAGATTAATCTGGATTGTGTTGGGTTTGAATCGAGGAACATATGTTGGCAAACAGCACTTCCAAAAGCTTGGGTAGTTACCTCTAAAGATTTAAAGCCATTTACTCACTGAGCACTTTTGTTTATTAAGAACACCTGTACACCTGCTTATTCATGCAATCAGCCAATCATGTGGCGGTAGCGTAATACATAAAATCTTACAGCTACAGGTGAGGAACTTCAGTTAATGTTCACATCAGACATCAGGATGAGGAAAAATGTGATCTCAGTGACACTGACTGTGGCGTGATTCTTGGTGCTAGACAGGCTTGTTTGAGTATTTCTGAAACTGCTGATCTCCTGGGATTTTCACTCATAAAACATCCAGTGAGCAGCAGTTCTGTGGATGGAGACACCTTGTTGTTGAGAGAGAGCAGAGACTGGTTGGAGCTGACAAAAAGGCTATAGTAACTCAGATGTTCATTGTTTACAACTGTGGGGAACAGAAAAGCATGCACAACACATTAACTCTAAAGGCAAATGGGCTCCAACAGCAGAAGACAACAACACACCAAAACTGGACAGTTGAAGACTGAAAAAATCTGGTCTGATGAATCTGGATATCTGCTGAGGCCTGCAGATGTCACGGTCAGATCATTTGGCATCAACAGAATGAATCCATGGCCCCAACCTGCCTTGTGTCAATAGTCCAGGTTGCTATTGGTGGCTCAATGATGTGGGCCCTTAATACCAATCGATCATGGTCTGAATTCCACAGCCTATCTGAGTATTGTTGTTGACCATGTGCATCCCTTTATGGCCACAGTTTACCATCTTCTAATGGCTACATCCAGTATGACAATAGATTGGCAGCCTGAATGTGCAGCTGGCAAATCTGCAGAAATTGTGGTGCAGTCATGTCGACATGAACCAGAATCTCAAAAGGCATGTTTCCAACATATATAACAACAGAGAGTCTAGAGCACCTCAAATGCCATATTTGCAATTGTATTTTTTCATAGATTAAACAATTACTTTAGATAGTAATTATCATTTCAAGGTGGTATTAGGTCAGTGGTTAGTTGTTAAAGGTGCTCTAAAGGAGGCTTGAGGTTTGTGTGGTGACTCTGTGTTGCAGACCTACCCACCTGCCTGCTGTGCGTCTGCCTGACTGGCTCAGTATACTGTGAGGAGATCAGTCCAGACATGACCACAGTTCCCACGCTGCCTAAGGAAACAGCCTACCTGTACGCTCGCTTCAACAAGATCAAAAAGATCAACACAAAAGACTTCGCTGACATTGGTAAGTCTGAAAACCGTCTCTCAGCCGAATTTGACCATGGCCACTCTGATTAAAACTGAAAATTGTTTACAGGTGAAAATGAGTTTACTCGTCATGGTTGGTCCAATTCAACCTGTTAAAACTGAGTGGGGAGTGAACTCTGTGAAATTACCTGGTTTTAAAATGTAATAAAATGTGATCTGATCCTCATCTAAGTCACAAGTACAAACACAATGTGCTTAAGCTAATAAAACAAAACATTATAATCTTTTGAATCTTTATTGAACACACCCATTAAACATCCACCGAACTGTGGAAAAAATAAGTGAACCTTTGGATTTAATAACAGGCTGAACCTCCTTTGGGAGCAATAACCTCAAACAAGCATTTCCAGTAATGTTCAGGAGGAATTTTAGATTTTTTTTCTGTACAGAACCGTGTCAGCTCATCCATATAATTGTGAATTAGATGTAGATCTGACCATATTTAAGACAAATGTATGTATAAACACAGGTATTTCCAGGTAAGGGTTAATTTACTATTTCTTTCCACTATTATAATGACTAACTCATCAAGATGGTCTTGGAGTCTACCAATCCAATTTATAACAGAAAGCCTGAGTTCTAATGGAAAAAGTTGTATTATGAAAAATGTAGGATCCAGTGTTTTTGGAGCTTGACCCAAACTTGGAACTGAAAGTTTGGATATCTCAGCTGCTGCTGCACAGATTTTGAACTTTAGGGAAGTGTAAAAGTAAATCACTAGACACTGGTCTATGTGACTGCATTTTGTCAACTGGCTTGACAACAAATAGCTCTCAAGAGAAACTAGTTCACAAAGATACATCTACGGTTTAGCTGGTTGTCTGGTATTAGTCTTGGTAGTATACTACAATTTGCTGCACTAAAGAAGGACAATAATACTGAAGGAATCAATTGACAGGTGTCTGCAGGAACTTGGCCTAACAGTGAAGGAACAAGAACCAGCAAAAGACCCAAAACAGAAAGCTTAAACCTACAGGTGCCATACTCAGTGACCAAACAAACAAAGTGTAGAAAAAATACCTAATTCTAAACTCAAATGTAAAGATACACCAACTTTCAATGCAACATTAACATGGAAGCACAATAAGAGAAGAACGTGAGACATCCAAAATGTCTACAACTTTAATGACTGATTTTTTTTTTTCTATCTGCTGACAGTGACTTTGAAGAGGATTGACTTGACGGGGAACCTGATCTCAGAGATTGAAGATGGGGCCTTCTCTAAGCTAACCCTGCTGGAGGAATTGTCTCTGGCCGAGAACAGACTGGTCAAACTTCCTATGCTCCCCCCCAAACTCACATCCTTCAACGCCAACAACAACCGCCTCAAAACCAAGGGTGTCAAAGCTAATGCTTTCAAGGTACACAACATCACCTCTGCCAACTTTTTCAATAGGGAATGTCCAAACGTGATCTGACAGATAGGATTATGGCATATCAGTCAATATCGGTATGATATAGGTCTAAACAAAAAACAATGAATGAAATAGCAAAACTTAGTAAACTTAGAGTCATGTGAGCTCTACTCAGCAATGTAATACTGAGGATGAAGACAGGAGTACTACACATACTGAAGGATACCATGCATACCTTTGTCAAGGTACCAAATGAGGAGACTTCAGTGTAACACAGTACACAGTACAAAGACCTTAGACCCATCTGTTGGTCGAGGTAGAAGTAATAGGCCCAGCTTGAAGCTCCCCCTAAAACTGGAAACTGTTTGACATGTTTGTTTGTTTAAACAAACGTGATACAACGTGTTAATTAGTGAGTCCAGCTAACTGACTTCAGCCTCATACGTAATGTACAGACATGAGATTGAGTCTTTAAATCAGGTATGCTGGTTATATTTGCAAATACACCTTTATTTCCCCAACCAGTGATGTGAGGACAACTAATGACAACGGTTTAATCAACTGGATGTCCGTGGTGTGAATTTGTTTCTCTAATAGAAACTGACCAAGCTGGTCAACCTGTTCCTGGCCGACAACCAGCTGGAGGCAGTTCCACACATCCCAGAGAGCGTTCGGATCTTACATCTACAGGTTTGTATCTTTAACTGCTAAAATTTACACAAATAAAGTGAAAATTAGACACCCTCTAACGGTTAACCAAGTAGCTCTAGATTTAATTCAATGTAAAATGCATTCATTATTTTTTATCCAGGATTTACTAAGTGAGATTTAAATTAGTTTTTATTTCCTCTAGAACAACAACATCACTGAAGTCAACAAAGACACCTTCTGCAGATCTAACGACACCTACTACCTACGAATGAGCCTCAGTGAGGTCCGTATGGACGGTAACCCTGTGATCTTGTCCAAGCACCCCGACAGTTTCACCTGTATGAAGGTACTGCCTGTCGGACGGTACCGTTGAAGAGGCAGAAAACTTTACTGTAGCCCCTTTGTTGCTGACGGAGCAGTTTTCCCACAACACAGCACTGGGGGGGAATACCATGACATTCTGGATTTTTGGGGCACTGGTCTTATGGTGTTAATGTTTTTACTTCAACAAACCTACAAACAGCTTGTGACACTGTCAGGTCGAAATGAAACTATTCATTGAACTGAAGGTGTAGAATTGAAGGAGCTTCTCTACTCCTCATCAGTGCTACTGGTCTGGTGGAGTATTCGGGCAAGAATATGGAAGCTGCGCATGAGAGTTGTTAAGAGTCATAAGTTCTCAACATGCTTCAAATTGACAAGTATGTCTGACCATGCGCAAATACAGTGTGCTGTAGTTTTTATGTGTTAAATTAGCATAATGACACACATGTTCAAACTGTCTCTTTGTTAAAGCAAACAGCAACTGAAGAGCTTCAGAGAGAAATTCAAACCCTGCCTATTTTTTTTACACCCCCACACACCTGGCCAAATGGCCGTGTAAAGTGGACTTGTTTCTCAGTTTGTCTGTTTTGGGCAGCTTACAAAAACTGTCCCACACAGCCTTTGATTGGGGGCTTCAGATGCTGTTAACAGATTTAAAAGATTGAAAGATTTGAAAACACTTTGTCTGAAGCATACTGAAGCATTCACAATGCAACTGTAAGTGGCAGGTATCTGGAAATATTTAGACCACCTGTTCAGAAAACACCAGAGGTGAGTTTCCCTCTGAATGTGATTTAATGCCAGTAGATATGATGCAACCCTGATGTGAAGCGAGTGGAGAAGTATCAACACCTCCACAGCGACAGTCCAATTTATTGTTTCATTTTGACCCGACACTGTACTACCTGGATGAATGAAACTACACAAACTGCTTGTGACACTGAACCAACACACAACCCGCAGCCACAAGCCAACAGGCTTGCTTCTAACTACCTGTACTTATTAGTTTAAAATAACAGGCCAATGTTTTCACACTCTTTGTGAAGTGCATTGAAAAAATATTTAATTCAAGATATTACTGCAACCTTCTAAATATCTTTGCTGCTTTTCCTGGCCTACATTTTACATCAAATTAACGACAAAATGTTTTTGAAAACTACGCCAAGTAAATAACATCCAAAATTACCCATAATGGACCCACACGTTTTCGCTTATTGTAGGTCAACTGGGATTTCTTTTGGACAGACTTCATTGCAAGAACAATATTTTTTTTGCAATATTTCTTTACTGTCCTGATGACAGGAGGAGAAAAGATGCTCCAGCATCTTCCAAACAGGATTTAAGTCAATTCAGTCACACAACAGGGATACTTGATACCTGCATGTTGATTTTTAGTCTTACTTTCTTCAACTGAACCTTGTCTCGTGATAGTGGAAAACATTTCTGACATGGCACTTAAATAGAAAACAGCCTGTGAGCATTGTTAACATTTCTCATTACATTAATTTTATGCTGCCTTGAGATTTCTTTCTTGTCAGACTATTGATCCCAGCTGACTCAGGCAGCTGATTAACATTAGATTGTATTGACTTGCCAGCAGGAATAGACTGCAAATATTTTTCTCATTAAGTGCTGTCTCAGAAAAATTACTAGAAATAAATACGACACTCTGGGCTTTGCTCTACCCTTGTGTGAATTAATTTCACTTTTAATTATTCCATTACTAATGCTTCTCCATTAAGGGCAATTGCCATGTAGACTTGTCCAGCTGCAGGTTTTCTTAAGTATTTTGTGACGTAACTTCACTTTGTTCTTTTTAATTTATAGACTCCAGTTGAAGTGACTTGGGGAGCAATGTATCTATAAAATATAGTAATGTGAAAATTACTCCTCTCTCTCTGTTGTCTTCTTTAAAACAGTCTTGCTTGTGTCTCTAACTCTTCCCTTCCAGTAATAAAAAATACTTTAGAAATTATTACTGATGTGAATAAGATAGTGGTGTACAGGAAGATGTGTATGTGACATGGCTATGTTTTTAAAATATTTTAATAAAGTTAAACTTTTTTAATTAAGATGTGTTTAAAATCATTGTTGGAGTCTGCTTCACACATACAGATGAGTGTTTTTAATGTTTAGACTTAGGTAAAGTATAGGTACTGGCAGAAAAAGACAACACTTTACACAGCAGATTTTGGCAGTCGTTATGGCAGTTTATAGATATGTAAGGCATAGCTTATTATTTACAATTTAGACTTGGATTTCACCACAACAGTAGATACGATCAGACTGTGTCATGCATTAATTATCCCCCCTACAGTAAGTGTGTTTACATTCTTTCATTCACTTTGAGTAACAGACTTGGCTCATTACTGAGTAGGAGACTACTGCCTTGCAGTTACTGTGTTTATGTTGGAGATGGCTTTGTTAGATCTGTATTTCTGAAAAGCAGGAGGTAACTGACTTTTTCTTCAGCTTCTTCAACAATCTCCAGCCCTATGTATTAGTTACATTTTTGAAGATATGTACTTTAGCTACTAGGTAGCAATGGATCCTTCAAATGTAACATATACAAATATGACAAATTAAAGACAAAATGAAAAGTTAAAGGAGAAATAGGATGACAATGCTGAGTATGAAAAAGATGAGCGTCTTATCTGTGTAGGTTCTCAGTCATCTAGGTCAGGTTAGTCTTAAGTGCAGAAGTCGAAAGGCAACTGGACTTCTTTTTAGGTTCCTTGAGGACATTTCACTTTTCATCTTCATTTCTAAAAGCTATATATAGCCAAAGTCCTGCTAGCAGCCCTTAAAGACTGAAATGTTCGAACTGCACAGCACTAAAGATTTCAACTGAAAGAACAGAACAAGAGTCTGATATTGGCAGAGGTTTAGACAAACAATCTGACATAATTTGGTTCACTTTCAATGACAACACAATGTCCAGTGTTGAAAATAGCATAAACAGTATGTCAATCAATTAATACTAATAGAAATGTCAAGGATGCTATGTTTGCCACACTTCTAGGCAAACAAAAATTCTCCATGGCTGACTGTGGAGTCTGTTTGTCATGTTTGTGCATCTGTATGCAGAGATATTTATCACTTATATTTTGATGTAGAAATGCTAATCAGTGATTGGCCACATGCTTGTAAATGTCTGTGGTTTTGTAACCGGTATGTAGCCAACCATTGTCTGCAGTGACTAGCTGGTTAATGTCGTGGTTTACGAGCAGCAAAAATGTTACGATTTCCTGGCCTGGACTGTATATGAACTCTTCATTTCATATCTTTACTTGTTTAGTCCTCTTAAGTACATGTTCATGTCTGTGTGTCATTAAAGCATGGAAATCAGCATACATGGCACTCCCCACATCACAGCATAACAGTTACAATGGGAATTACATTTTTCCATAATAACACTGAAGAAAATGCAAGTAAAGCAAAATAAGAGTTTAGAGCACGCAGGCCAGTATGGAAAATGTGGGTTAATCCTCCTACAGCTCAGCCAACTTGGCAGAACTTTACATTCTCCAAGTAAACAGGAGAATAGGTTCCATATTGCCTCTGCAGCTTGATTTACTGTTTGACATTTTAGTGCTACCTCTTCAGTAAAGTCCCACCCTGATATTTACCATGCCCACACCGATCCACACCCACTGCACTGACCTTAATTTTTCTCCTTTCATCAGCCTGTATCTACACAGTTTAGCCACTGTATGAAGTGGCACTTATTTTGGAGGTGTCTGCATCTTGGTTGACAGAACTGTCATGATGTCAGACAATGCCTGGGGACATACATCCATCTACAGTATCTATCTGCTTACTGCATCACATTTATCCATCCATCTAGGGTATGTAGAGTGTAAAGGATATCTATATAGAGTATCTATCTATCCATCTATAAGTCTATCTATAGTCTAAGTCTAGAGTAGCTACAACATCTTTCTATTGTACCTGTGTAGGTTCTCTGTAGTCTTAAGTGCTAGAGTCGAAGGTAACTGGACTTCTTTTAGGTTCCTTGAAGACGTTTCACATCTCATCTTCTGCCTCTTCAAAGTTGATCGTTTGAATCGTCCCAGTGAGTAGCGTTCCGTCGGGAGGCGGAAATGTTGTAATGCATAAACAGTGTGAACTGTCAGAGGTATCAGCTGCAGCCAGAAAATGTTGGTAAGTGTATAGATGCTGATCTACAGCCACCCTCTGTGGTATACTTATGCAGTTACATTCTTTGAGCTCTTTGACAACCTAAAAAAACAACAGGCACTGGAAAAACAAAGCCAATCAGCCATCCAATGCGAGCAACAAACAGAATATTAATTGAGAGGTAGAAATCGTTACACACTTCTTTGTGGATCATAACCGATAATAACTTATGTAGTGGAAAAGAGCAGGAGTTTGGGTAAGAGTGGGAATAAAATAACCAAGTGAAGCCGTTATTTTAAGGTAAAATCGTTGCATAATGTTGCTTTGAATTAACAACAAAATAAATGGTTATTTTAAAAAGTATTACAATTAATACAATATGTAAAATCTTGAACTACCAACCAAAAACTATGAAAGGTAGGATTACAAGAGTGCCTCCTTGTATACAGTGAGCTGCATTTACAATGGCAATACAAAACAAAATCTTTGCTTTGGTCTGGTTCACTGTGTCTGGCCGAACCTGGGACATTCTGTTAAAGGCTTTCCATGATTTTCCATGAGGGCCGGGAGCTGAAGCGGCAGCAGGTGAGATTTCGAACAACTGTTATTCACAGAGCTGATGGAAACATGGCAGCACCCTCCATATAATGGAGCACTACCAAAAGACAGAGAGAGAGAGCGACTGATCCCTGGTTTGATGCAACCCATTATAAACTGATTTGGTCCCACTGGTGCTGAATGATGCGAATTGATTATACTGTCGGTGAGGCAATTAAACTATACTACAGCTGTAAATGCAAAACCTTATTTATCATGTAGTGATTCTAATAACAGGAGTTACAACTGCTGGGGAAAATTTTAAGTGGCTTTCAGTTCCTGCATCCCAAAGAAGCAGTAAAATTAGTTTGTAGCAAACAGTGGAAAAAAAGACCAAATTAAACAAACAAGTCTGTAATTAGAATAATTCACTGTTGGATACTCTGTGCTATGGACACATTTTGATTGGTAACAAAAAGAGAGTTACAGTTACAATTAATGCCTGAAACTAGAAGAAATGAGAACTTATACTTAATTTGGTCAAATAATCTTGAACACAGCTAATGTAGCTTAATCTGAAATTATGCTGTCAATTTAACATCTGTACAGTCTATCGAAGAAATATGTTGATTTAACGGTTGTTATTTCTGCAAGTCGACTTAAAAACAACTTGTACAGCTGCGCACAATTCATCCACACATGCTGCCATTTTTGTGGCAATTTTTCAGTTATTTTTATTGGCTCTGGCACAGCAACATGACATCCTCATTCTTTATCGTGACTAACAAAGCTTGGATTCGCTCGGTTTCTTTTCTAACAACAAAAAATGAATAAAAACAAAATAAAATCTGCTGTGGTGATTCAGACAACCACACTATTGACTTTTCATACTGCACTACTTTGGAGTTAATGGGTAGATTACCATAAATTTTACTGATCATATTTGCGCTGTCCTAAAGATGAATGCTTTGGTTTTAATGACCCCATGCCCTTCGAATAATTGAACGCTGCAGCTCTACCCACATAGAAAATCCCAGATTCGTGGCAAAACTAGTTTAATTACACTGTTGCAATGTCTTTAAAGCAACTACTGTCTTGAAAGTGAACCTCCCTTTTAGCCTGAGAGCTGACTGATATCTCCTGCTGCTGTTCTGACCGCAGCACAGTTTGGCTTCACACTATCAAGCCTGGCTTGGACCAGGAAACACAAACTGTACTTCAGAAACCCAGCAGCCTGGATCAGCGCTTCATCAGCTGCAGGCGGAGAGTCCGAATGGTTCATGGATCAACTGGCTTGGATCCCCACGTATGACAAGAGCAGCACTGTGTCTTAGGACAGTTTGACATCATCCAGTCTGCCTCGAGTCCTCTAAGTCCATCCCACAATGCACCGCGTCAACTGCGTTTCCAAGTCATAGCTCATAGTTAGGAGAGGTTTAAGCTGCTCTGCTAATAAACAGTTGGATAGTAAACAGTAAAACAAACGTATTAAGTCTTAAAAAGACAGATTTAACCTGTTAAATGATAAAATTTAGAGTGTAAAGTAGCCAAGACCCTGTGTGAAAACATACACAAGAAACTATACCTGCAGTGGCTCACATGTTAATCACGTCATGAAGCATCTTTTCAGGCTTTAGGTCTATTTTCTTCGGTCTTACATTTGTAAATACAGTGATTCTGACTTGGACCATGAACACAGCCCAAACGTGGGAACCCACAATGCCGCACTGCGGCTGGATGCAAGCTTTGTGACACTGACAGAAGACTGATGCTGAATTGACACACTGCTTTTTACCACACAGTCTGTATAAGTTAAGAAACCACTTGAGGGGAGGCAGGACGACAGATGTGCTCCTGAATATAAATAAACAAATAAAAATCCTATCGTCACTATTTACTTTAACAGTTCCGACCAGCTTGATTTAACAAAGATTATCAGTCTGATTTGGACTGTTAAACTCCAACTGTCTCCCACACACATACACACACACACATACAGAGAAGGCAGCAGTGTGTCAGAATCATTATCTCCAGTATTTTTCCATCTGTTTCTTGCCAGATTCTGCAGACTGGACCATACAATCCAGATGTGGTTTGGCCTCAGATATAGAGCAAATCAGACTTCTGCTCCGTGGTGCTGATCCACTGACAGAGCAGACGCATGCTGGCAGACTGTGGTTATAAGGGCAGAAAATGCACCTGAGCACGCAAACACAACACATACAACATATTTAGTCTACACCAATCAGTCATGTTGTTACAGTGCAATGTTCTGCTGGGAAACCTTGGGTACTGGCATTCATCTGAATGTTACTTTGACACGTACCACCCACCTAAACATCGTTGCAGACTAAGTACACCCCCCAATGGCAACAACACTTTCCCAGCAGGACAACAAAGAGCACAAGGTGTTGACCTGGCCTCCAAACTCCCCAGATCCCAGTCTGATCCAGCATCTGTGGGATGCACTGGAACAAGCCAGATCCAAGGAGTCTCCACCCTGCAACCCACAGGACCCAAAGGATCTGCTGCCAATGTCTCAGTGCCAGACACCACAGGACACCTTCAGAGGCAGGTGGTTTTAATGTTGTATCTACCACAACTGAGAGCGAGCATCACTTATAGGAATTAAGAACAAAGTGGGTGCTCCTGATGTCCAGGTCAACACCACAGGTTCAAAGCAAACTACGTTGCTGCACACTGAACCAGTTAAATATACAGTATATATGTTGAACACTGTCAGCTCAGGTTATTAAAACAACCATAACCACAGCTGACACTAGCGAAGGCTACTGGAAGTGACAGCACAATGGGAAAATGTAGCTGTTCTTTGTTGAATTTTCCATAATCCAAATTTTGAATACTACTTATAAACACTACAAAAGAGCACCTACAATGTCACAAGGACACATACAAGAAATAACATTTGACATAGTTTTAGATTTAAAGCCCTAAACTATTGAACTATTTCACCATCACTTTTAATATTCGTGAGCATTTGTGAGTAAATAAGCAACAAAGTCAGGGAAAGTTGAAATTCTTGGGTATTATTTGTTCTATTTGTGTGTAAAGTGCTAATCTGTCACTACAGATACTGGTCATTGTTCCTTAAGAACCAATTTTAAGGGATCCAAAATATTTATGTTCTGTAAAAAATGTCTGTCTTGAAACACTAAAATATCATTATCAGTCCAGAAATCCAGCACCTGTCAGTCTCAGCTCCACACAACACTTTTCAGATGGTTTGGTATCATATTTATCTCATTTCGTCCACTGTGCACTGACAAAGAGAAGAAGAGTGTAGTTTTCTGAGAGGACAACAGGTCATGTAACAGATCACAGTGGCAGAGCAGTGTCAGGCGCAGCCTGTTGTGCTTAAACATTTTGAAATTACAGAAGAAATACTTATAATATTTATTACAAGTGACTTGAGCTCTGCTGTAGATTAATTAATTGTAAGTAATGAAGGGCACAAAAAGGTCAAGCTTTGCTATGCACCTGTTTAAAAATTCAGATTAAAGGTGATACAGAGATTGTGCGATACGATATGTGGACGTTGTATCACAGTTTGGGTCTTGGTTTCTGTAACCCATTGGCTTTGATAACAAATAACATTTTACATTTTCTCCTGCAGAGTAAAAACCACCTGGTTGGAAAGAAAGTGTGACTAAAGCTCCAGACACTGAATGAAACCTCAAAAGACCAGATCCAGCTCGGAGATCTTGAACAGTTGCAGCAGTAAAAAGAACAGGTGTAACTAATATTGATGACGGCTACGCTCCACTTACAGGCAGGTGTGCCAGTACGCCAGCACACCTAAATGGAACGCAGCCATCATAAAGGTAATGAGTTACACCTGTGTTTTGACAGGTCAAAACGTCTGCCGTGAGAAGGGCTTGTTGTTTGTGAGTAAAGAGCAAACAGAGCGAGAACGAGTCAATGTGTGAGTGAGGAGGTTCAGCTGGACGACAGGCAGTTTGCAGTTTGACATCTTCTTCTATCTTAATAAACACTTGAGTTAAACTAAACATACCGCTTCATCCTGACAGGAATAATATCCAATGTTGAATATGTAGAGTTGGACTGAGCAGGCAGACTGTAATTAAATTATGGACTGACCACAGTGATTGGCCACGGGTGTAAAGGAGGAAGAGGGGTTTAAACTCCTCTTTCATGCTCTTTTTTCAATTGTTACATGACTTTTTAGACATAAAAAGTTCAAGACAATGATTGTCTGTATGAATGTCATTTTATATCCCCACATGTAAACGATTTTGGTGTCTTGCCTCCCAGTGATGAACAGCCTTTCAATAATGTTTTCAACTGTGGCTGCTCAGAACAGCAATGTGGTGAAACAAGACATCATTCATACTAGTTCTTTCATCCTAAAGGTGTTGGGCTCCACCACACTTATCATTCAAAGGTCAAAGTTCACCTGTGATCAACTTTGACTCACTAATTCCAGCAGAGTGGTGCAGGAATGAGTCCTCCAGGTTCATGTATTTAAAAAGATGGTTGCTAACAAGTGGCTAAATGAGACGACAGAGGTTGTCAATGTCATAAAACCGCACACAGAAACCGATCTACTCACCAGTCCACCTTTACAGCCTTGTTGTGTTTATACTCGCGCTCTTGCAAACTATCACTAACTTTCTAAGAAAAAGGGCTTTTGAAGAGGAGGTCAGAGCTAAATTAAATTACAAGTTAGTTACTTTGTGGTGGTGACGTTTATAGCCTAACATTAGCTTTTTACTGCTTCTTTTTACTTACCCAGACAAGAAGCTGCTGAAGTTTTGCAGGTCACTGGCATCCATCACCACGTTCAGATCACTGATCGTCCTCTCAGATCTCTGACCCTCCTGCAGGACAAACACACCATCAATTAACTCTGACTGACAAAACGTTGAGCTGCTGGAAACTGACAGCTCATTTCTGTCATTCATGGAGCTTCAGAGTTTACGGTTGACTCTGCTCTATGGTGAGTTTTTAACGTCATCTTCAGTAGACGTCTCTTTCTGCAGTTTTATTAAGATCTGAGGAAAAGTTGAGTAATGAAGAAGGAGCAGAGCTGTGATGAGAGATAATGTTTTATTGAAAAAAAAATCATGTTTTTGAGAATGAGAGGAGCACACCGTACACCGGTTGTCTTCTTTATTAGAAGTGTTGGGGCTATTTTGCGACCAGTCGCCGAGTATTTCCTGTGCATCATCTCTAGCTATAGAAGGTACCAAACATGGCAACCTCAGTAACAAAACTTCAGGAAGCTGCACAGAGTCACTGCATCAACTATTGTTCAAGAGGAACAACAATAAAGCCAGACTAACAGTTTCCCCCTGCTTCCAGTCTTTATGCTAAGCTAAGCTAACCGAGCCCTGACTCCAGCTTTATCTGTAACACAGACATGAGATTGATATGCCTTTGATCATCATCATCATCCACCAAAATGTTGACACATTCCTTTAAACATGTTAAGAAGAAAGGTGCTCTGTATTTGTGGAGCCTTACATCGTATCTGTGACTGGTTTCGAATCAGTTACAACACTAACAAAAGGTTTTTAAGGTTACTGGAAGTAGTATTAGCCCCCCCAATATGTTGCAACACAGAGAGTAAATATTATAAATATTAATAAAGCTATAATAAAAAGGCAAGAAGAGCGTATGTTTACAAAACGACTCTGTTTCAAAATTACACAACCAAATAATTAATGTCTTTATCAAAACAAGTTCAAACACCAGAGGAAAAACTACAGTTTTAATGGCACTTCGTGAGTCAGGCTGGAGGAGAGATTCAATGAAACCAGCTGTTCTGGGGGTCGGTCCAGTTACAATGAAAACCAGAGGACTGTTGGACCTACATGAGCGGGGTTTACAGATCACAACTAGTCAGACTCTCCCTACAATAAAATTACAATTACTCTTGACTTCACATATACAGTGTTGGCAGATGTCAGGGGTCAAACATATTCTTAACTGTGATGTCCCAACAATGTGTTTATAACAGGCCTGAGGTAGGGCTAGATATTAAACCTCAATACTCTACAGACTAATGTGTCCAGAGCACCAGAGTACTGAAAGCTGGCATCAAATGTCTGACTAGACTCATAACCTTGAAAATCATCTTCTTTGATGAGTTCCAGATATAACTCATAATGTTGACAGTTGTTTTAGGCTGAATTTTATTTAGACAGAGATGATGTACAGATGCTTGTCATTAATCAACATTTAACCAAAAAAAAGTTTTGGAGGAAAAAACATTTCTATTTCTCAAAGTGTAAAGTATGGACTAAATGATTGTTTATGTTTGCAGATGGTTTAGTACTAAATGAAAGATGACATGTTGAATGTCTAATTTATAGAGTTCTCTGATGTTCACTTAGTAGTCATAAAATACAAAAACACATTTCAAAGTCAGTGCTTTTATTTTGAAGAGGTGGCGTCTAAACCTGAAAGGTTATTGTTGCTGGCGGCACCAACATGACTTCACCTGATACACCTGACATGAACTCCTCTGAGGCAGTTTGGTATGATGTCTGAATGGATGACACTAAGACCTGACAGTAATTTTTTCATGTGTCTGCTAAAATCTGAACTGTTCACTTCACGCTCATTGGTGAACCACTGAACATGGCTCTGTCTCCCTCTGCTGGCTAAACACAGCACCACCATCTATTCTGTACCTTACCTGTTACCAGAGCCATTTTCAACAGTGTAAGTGAAAAGAAACTGCACTGCTTCAAGTTGTTTTATTTGCACATGTCTAAATCCAACAAAAGTCTCAGTAATCCTGTGAAGAGCTCTTCTGTACAGCTAACAGTGTAGGCCTCTACAGCTTTTATAAATACTCTAAAAAATATTATGAGTCCCATTTGATGTTGTTTGAGTCTCCCAGGCCCCTCACATGTAGACCAACTTATATCTGAACATCTGTCCCAGGTATATCTGAGTGAGGGGCATGATGATTTGTGTCCAACTAATACTGGATTTTTGAGGGTAATAGTTATGGTGATATTTGAGTTATTGACTGACATATACACTGATACCTAATGTATATCTGTGATAAGCTACTTGCACAAAAGACAGGCAGAGACCTAGTCAGGACAGTGCCTTGGTGAGTGGTGACAGATGGAGCATCTCATCATCCACAGTGTGACTTGAACCTGAGATCCTCTGTCTCCTCACCAGATTATTTTAACAGTAACTCCTCTAAAGACTCACCTTGACCTCAGAGAGCTGGAACTCCACCTGGAAGACCAGTTCAGAGCAGTGGCCTGATACATAGACCTGCTGGACCAGCTTTCTGCTACCTGGTAGACACACACATCTCAGCAGTATAAGCACATTATTACATCAAGAGGGACCCACTGAAATCTGCCCTGTGGTATTTTATTGCAAACAAATAAGAGTTATATGTACATCTCTTGAATGCTTTTCCTTCCGCTTAAACGTTTTGTAAAGTATATTTTTAAATATTCTACCATTGTCTTCTAGTGTTTACATGCCAGAAGTCTTCTTCTTCCCAGTTCTTGGTGGGGCATTGCCGCATTTTTTGGCATGATACCACCACCACCTGTTGCTCAGCATGAAACCAACAGAATATGAATTGTGCTGCTGACAGGCTTGTGCAGGATACGAAAAAAAACGGAGCACCCTCAGCAAAACATTACTCCATAGTTTAAGAAACTCCATAAGAAAGAAGGATATAAACAGTGCTGTTCTCTTACTTCTTTGCAGAGTCTTTGTGGTGCAGCTGTTCAGACTGATTCCATTCATCTGTGTCTGCCGCTTCAGATCATCCTCCAGCTCCTCCACCTCCTCCTTCAGCCTGGACACCACCTTCTCCTTCCCTCCTACAGGTCTCTCTCCACACATGTACGACCTGTGGAGACGAATGACAAACTGTCACAGCAGCTCAGCACTTCTGTTTTCTATTTTCTAAACCACTACACCACCCAGAGTAAGTCTAACTCAGTACGTTTAAAGGAAAAAGTCAATCTGTAAGGTTGATGTGTAAGGTTTCATGCTGGTAGTGGGAAAGATCCGAAATGAAAAACAGAAATGAAACTCACAGGGCATCCTGCATATGTCCCTGGAAATTGAATGTCATGTCCTTGTAGTTTTCCCGCTGTTGGCGCTGCAACGCTGCAACTTCAGCCTGGAGATGATCGATCTGAGCCTCCAGCATCTTCACCTCCTCAGTGTTCTCCTCGCTCACCTTCTCCTCCATCCTGAAGGACAAAAATTAACTTATTAAATAACAAATAGCGTGAGGAATTCTCAGTGAGTGAAGAGAACAGCATAAAAACAAGCAACATAAACAGGCCAATAAGTCAACTGTCACAAATGGGTGTCACCAACACTATATGCAAGAGGTGACAGGATGCTATGTGAGATCTGATTTTTCTTGGTCTGTCTGTCCTCTATACGTGGACATAATATTACTTTCTTTGTTTGTGATAATTTATATTTCACATTATTTTCAATGCCGATGGCACAAGAAACAAGATGTAGTTTGTGTGTTATTGTTGATGTTATTATGTTGACAGTTTTGTGGCGCTTGCCAAATTACCAAATTTAATATAGGTGGGCTTATAGGTGGTTTTAATGTTTAATGTTGCTGCAGCAAGCTGTGATGCACTGTTTGTTCTGACAGCGCTGTATCATAGGCAGCATTAACTTCTTCAGCAATTTACGCTGCAGTAGCTCCCCTGTGAACCGCTCATGACCCTTCTGTAGACCACCTTTGGTAGGCACTGACCACTGTATATCTGTCGTTTTGGAGATGCTCTGACCCAGTCGTCTAGCTATTAAAATTTGGCTCTTTTCAAAGTCGCTCAGATTCTTAAGTGTTCTAAAATGTTCCTGCTTCCAACAGTGAACTTCAAGATTTAAATGTTCGCCTGCAGCCTAATCCCACCCCATGCCACTGTAACGAGGTAATCAATTAACAAGATAATCAGTGTCATTCAATTCACCTGTGAGTGATTTTAATGTTGCGGCTGATGTGTGTACTTATTTTTTATTTAAATATCAGTTAACTTTTGTGTTTTTGTGTTTCAGTACCCCCTTGAAATTCATCTAAAGGTTTTTATCCTCAAATTGAATGTAAAATAATAAACAAATACTGAAATGGTAAACTCGTGTAGTTTACCAGTTTCCCTTGGGCTTAAGTATGAATGCATTTCCAACCACCTAAAGGCTATTTAACAGCCCTAACGACTAAATAAGTATGCTCTTAAAGGATTTACACGTTTTACATTAATTGTAATCAAAACATTGATACCTAACTAGCTAACGTGACTTTACGGTGGGTCTAAAAACGGTCCAAAGCTAGCTCAGCGTACTCGTCTCGGTTATAATGTGAACCTATTTGAATAAACGTCACTTAAACTACTCTATCCACATAAATAAAATGTTGTTTTTACATTTTACTAAACAATTAAACACTTTGACTCACCTGAGAGATTCCAGTTTCCTCACTTCTACGACAACCAAAACAGTTTGGAGCCTCGCGCGCCGTGGAATCTACCACTTTTCCCGAATCGGAGGGGGAGATTAACTGTTTCTCTGGGGTTTGTTTAGAGATTACGCCTCCTTGTGGATACAAATACCGTAAACGTTTATTCATATGTCTGTTAAAAGTACATATTATCGCTTTATTATTGTTAATAGTCATGAAATGAAATGCTGTCCCATATAGAAAATTCTGATGCTCCTCTCTATATAGAAAGTCGTATCTAACTGTCACGGTCTGAGCTAAATTAATTAAGAGAAAAATAATTCTTTCTTCGTTGATTAACTGTCATAAATTAACATTTCTGTGGTAAATATGTCCAGTTCTGGCTTAATTTGTGCTTTTTATAATGGCCGTTTGTTAAAAATTTTATCGTACTTAAGCCACAGCGGAACATTTCGGTTCTGCGGAAGCAAGCACGGAAGGAAAAGTCGGCAGGAGCAGAGCCCGGACAGAGTTAACGGTAACACCAGCTGGATACATGTGAGGTAAACATTTGCTACATTTTCTGTCGATTTTAGCTCAGTTTTAAGTGAATTTAATTAGAGATCTCATAGCGCAGGGAGAGTGGCTGTGATCGTGTGACAGGCAGTCTGCTGTAAATCCTCCTCTCATGAGGCGTATAATGTTTGGTTTTAGTTTAAACCTCCTCAGAGAGGTGTTCGTTAAAGTTTTGAGGCTACAGTTGACTGTCTCAGTGTCTTCTGTCTCCTCATGTAATCCCAGACTGACTCCATGATGTTGAGATCGGGGCTCTGTGAGGGTCAGACCATCTGTTGTAGAACTCCTTGTTCTTGCTCTGAAGATAGTTCTTTATGACTCTCAGTATATTTGGGCTTGTTGTTGTGCTGCAGAATTAATTTGGGACCAATCAGACACGCCTCTGATGATATTGTGTGATGGATACATGTAATGTAATACAGTTCAACAGCAGCACAAACTATATCCTCTAAAATGACCATGAAATTGTATCAATACTTAAAATATAAAGGGTGCAGGTCTCTTCACATAGACAAAGAAGACCGACTTTTCTTGAAAAACCCTAAAGCTGTCACCACTCAGCCTCAGACTGTTGCCAAACTGAAGAGAGGAACTGTTTTTGTGTCTGTACCGGGCACTTGTTTGCTTATTAATTATAGTAATAATCTACCAACTCAGCTAGGTATTAATTTTGTGTATTTTTGGTATAAGCAGCTGATACTGATGTTTGCTGTCTCTGCAGTGACAGTGTTGTCGTGGATGCGGAGCGATGCAGCGGCTGTACGTCGGCGGGTTGAGCCATTCGATCACTCAGAAGGATCTGAAGGATCGATTCGGGAAGTTTGGAGACGTGCAGGATGTGGAGCTCCGGACCAGGAGGGACGAGGAGGGTGAGGAGTCACAAAAACACACGCTGACACTCTGACAGCCACTGAGATGATTAAAATCACCATGTTCATCCTTTAGTGAACAGAAATGTTTTTATATTTATTTTCCTCTATCAGTTGTTGTGTTTCCATCAACTGTAAATCACACTGCATTTATATTTTCCTCCTCACTGACTCTGCATGTATTCTGACTGATGCTGTTCTCCTGCAGGTGTTCCTTACAAAACCTTCGGCTACATCAACATCAACATTTCAGACGCTGACCTGAAGAGATGTGAGTGAACTGAGCTGCTGCCTCAACTCAGCTACTCTATGTCTGTGCCTTCAAGTCTTATTTTACTTAAACCAGGAGAAAATGCTGTCAGTGAAGAGATAAAACACTTCAGATTGGTCAGTGTCAGTATCTTAAACAAGACAGAATCAAGCAAAACACTGCACAATTCTAGTTTTGGTAAATAATTTAACATAATAATTTGTGTTGGAAACAACTGAAATACTCTCATTCCTTTTAAAAAAGAAAATATGATTTTAAAGTCATGGAACGGACAAAATGTTTTGTGAAGATGGAGATGTTGTTTGGTCAGAAACTTCTTGTTTTGTTTATTTTTGTTTCCAACTTGGGAATTAGTTGTGTGTTTAACCTCAGACCAGGCTCATGGGCGTTGATGCTGTTGCTCACTCTCAGCTTTATCTTGTGCTTTCTGACTGACATCAGAGCTCGTGTTATATCGTCAGTGTGAGATCGGTGTGTTTCCTCTTCAGGTCTGACGGTGCTGAACAAATCCAAATGGAAAGGAGGAACTCTGCAGATCGAAACAGCCAAGGAGAGTTTCTTGCACAGGTAAAGAAATGTTCACCTCACCATGAAAGTCTTCAGACTTGACTATGACTATTTTGTCTGTAAAGTGTCAGAAAATCTATGAGAAATGAGTCGTCCTGATCTTAATGTGCAGTGAGTTTGTGGTGTTTGTGTCTCAGACTGGCTCAGGAGTGGCAGGCGGCGGAGGAGCAGCGCCTCCACTCACCTGAAGCTGAGGACAAGAGACAGAAGCTGCTGGACTCCCTGAGCAAAGCCGGCGTGGACAACTTCACCATGAAAGCCGCAGTCCCAGGGACCGAAGTACCAGGACACAAGGTCGGGTCATCTACTGCTTCTGGTGCCAAAAGAATAATAAAAATGACATAATCACATAACAGGGGCCATTAGCATCATTCATTTCAACATTTTTGCATTTTTGCATCACGTGTGAGGGTGGAGGTGTTGACTGTCTTCTGGACTTTCAGGACTGGGTGGTCAGTAAATTTGGACGAGTCCTCCCCGTCCTGCAGCTCAGGTGTCAGAAAGGCAACAGAGCCCGAACCCTGAAGTACGACCCGTCCAAATACAGCCACAACATCCGCAGGCTGGACCGAAACGCCGCCGACGAGCCCACGCCCGTAACTCAGCTCACCTGGGAGGTACAGGGAGGGGACGATGACATCAGCAAAAAGAGGCGGGGCGAGTTCCCTGCATACAAGCCGCCGAGACCCAAGAAGAGTCGGAAAGACGTGGTCATCTCCCATAATGCTGTGGGCAGAACCAGGTAACGATGTGGTCTTTTCTGCTCCTTAACGTCTGAACTAAAGTTTCCACTGGTTTCTCAAACATCTGCCCGTCTCCTCCTCGTTGTTTCCTCTCAGATTTGAACAGACTGTCGATCAAACCGAGGCTCATCAGATCACCAACGGATTTGAACCACTGACAAACCACAGGCCGGCTCAGAGGAAGTGGGCACCTGTAACCGACAGTGACGTCGATTCAGACGAGGAAATCCGCAGGCTGGTGGCAGCTGAGAACACCTCCCATGGTGCACTGCAGCAGGAAGTGGAGGAGGATAACCTGGAGGTGGTTGGACTTGACTATTTGGAGAAGTCAGGACGTTCCCGACAGCAGCAGAGAGGTAACATATTTGTCTTATTTTGAAATTCAGAATTTGTCTCATCAGTGTTCCTGCTAAAGAGGAGCTGTTACCACCTCTAGGAGAATGTTGTATTCCTAGTTTGTAGTATTCAGTTAAATTTTCTCTCTTATGTCAGTGGTACTCAGACCTGATGCTGGTCATTTTCAACCTTTCCTGTTGTACCTGCAGGTGATAAGCTGATTTCTAGACCCAGTGTCTCTGTTACACACACTGGACTCAGTTTCCATCAGCCAGTATTTCTTCAATAAGAACTAGAGCAGTGAAAATTGTTCAGTTATAATGAATAAAATAAGATAATGGAATAAGAAAACAAACTTTTCTTGAAGGAATTAAAGAGAATGTTATATTAATTAGCTGAGAACCAACTTGTAGTCAGGATGCATCAAGTGATCAGGCAAAATCTCTTTCAAATGTGTTTTAAAATGTGTTTTTCTTTGTGATTCCAGGTAAGCCTGATGACGAAGACGAGGATGACTATGATTCAGCTGACACAGATGAACTCTTCGCCTCGAGGAAACCTCCTCCTCGTCCTCCTTCATCATCACAGGAGAAACAGACACTGCCCACTGCAGAGCACCTGTCAGTGAACAACACCGACAAGAAGAGGAAGATGAAGATGAAGAAGAAAAGTAAAGGAGGAGTAGAAGAGGAGGAGGAGGAGGAGGAGGAGGAGGAAGATCATCTCACCTCGAGGAAATCTTCCTGTGCAGAGCAGAAAAAGGATTCTGGTAAACAGAGCTCTCAGAAACAAGACAGCAACTCTGACAACCAGAGTAAGATGACGACAGTCCTACCTGTTGTAAAACCCCCTTTATCAGAATCAGGCAGTGATGAGGATGATGAAGATGATGAGGAGTCAGAATCAGCTGACTCCTGTTCAGATTCTGATTATGAAGCCATGTTTTCAAATGTCACCTGCCTGGAGATTTCTCTGGCTGATCTACAGAGGATAGCTGAAGAATCCCAGCAGACCTCTGAAACTACAGCTCCCAGCATCCTCGGCGCCGACCACAAACAAGAAACTAAACTTACATCCAGCCCTGCGGAGCGACCAGCTCCCAAGAAAGGCACAACTCCAGACGAGATCCTCGCCTCCATCATGGAGGACGACAGCAGCGATGATGAAAAGAAGAAGAAAAAGAAGAAAAGAAAAGTTGTGTCAGTACCACTGCCTGCCTTCCAGGGTACGAAAACACTGAACAAGGGGTCAGAAACAAACGACTGCCTGAAAACACAGAAAGAGGAGGAGAAGGAGAAGGAGGGAAGAGGAGGTGTGGTCAAAAAACAGAAGCTGGATGCTGAAGCTCCTCAAGTAGACCACAAAACAGCTGACGGCAAAATCAGCAGGACTCTGAGCAAACAGAGACACATGTCAGAGAGCAGTGAGGAAGAAGAGGAAGAGGAGGAGGAGGAGGAAGAGGAGGAGGAGGAGGAGGAGGAAGAAGAAGAGGAAGAGGAGGAGGGGGAGGAAAGAAGGGAGGTAGTGAAGAATTTGGCTGCTACAAAAGAAAACACAGAGAAAGCTGAGACTAGTTCCAGCAGTGATGATGATGATGATGAGGTGGAGGAAGAGGAGGAGAGGATGAAGGCCAGTCAGACTGTCCTTACAGCTAAAGCAGCAACGTTACCTTCATCCTCCAGCTCCTCTAGTGAGGAAGATGAGGACGAGCAAGAGATAAACTCTGTTAAAGATGTTGGGAAGACGACGCTGCCCCCTGCTCCTCAGAGTGAGTCCTCCTCCAGTGAGGAGGAGGAGGAGGAGGAAGAAGAGCAGGAGGAAGAGCAGGCTCCCTCCCGGGTGACATTAGGAGCCGAGGAGGAAGAGGAGCGGCAGAGGAAGGCCAACGTGAGGAGGCTAGCTGCCATCCAGCAGAGACTGAAAGAGGCTGATGAACACAAGAAGCTCATCCAGGGAGCTCTAGCCAACCTGGTGGGTAAAGAGTGTGTGTGTGTGTGGGTTTGTTCAGTGTTTGTGAGGACCAGATAAGACCTTTGAGTGTTTGCAGACTCAGAACAAGTGAGGACATATTGTCAGGTCCTCTCCTCCACATGAAGGTTTCAGATCTGGTCTAAGGGTTTAAGGTTAGAATCAGGTTTAGTTTAAGTTTTGGAAATAATTTTGAACTTGTCTGTTGTTGTTGTTGTTTATTGACTTTGACTTAAAGGATTTAGTGGTGAGGTTCCAGATTGCACCCATCTATTGTAAACTAATTAATTAAACAGGTAATTCTTTACCTTTGAAACTTAACAGAGGTTAAATCTGAACTGAAATGATGTAGTATAACGCTCTGGAGGTCTGGCCAATCGGAGACTTCTCGATGGTACAGATCTTAAATTATCTGCGATGAATCTCCATCAGGATGCCTCAACACCAGGAGCAGGGAAACACATTGTCTTTGGCTCTGATGAGGAGGAGGATGGTGATGATGAAGATAAGCAGCAGACGTCAAAGAAGACCCTGTTCCAGGAGAGCCAATCAGAGGACGAGGACACAGGTGACGAGGCATCAGCCAATGAGAACGACGCAAAAAAAGACAAGGTGAGTGAAGAGTGTAGAGTAAATTTTAACTGATGATGGCGACCGCACAGTTTTCTTCTAGATGAATCAGCTGTGGTTTAACTGTGTGTGTGTGTTCAGGTGCGTCTGAAGCCCTCAGGCCCTCAGCTGTTTGGCGGCAGCGAGGATGAGGAGGACGGTGCTGAAGAGGAGGATGGCAGCAGGTTTGACATCAGGCCTCAGTTTGAAGGTCGAGCAGGTCAGAAGGTGAGAAGACGAGTTGACACAGAACTGCACTGTATCCTCCCTCATCAGTTTGTTTACAGTCTGGACACTTCATCTCCACAATGAGAACAGACAGTGGTCTTTCATTTTGTAGGACTAACCTTTAAGAGAAAGCTTCAGGCAAAAGAAAAGTCAGAGAGTCACCCACGTCATAAGATCACGGAGATTCATCCAACAAGATTTCAAAGCAATCCAAACATTGTGTAAAGACAACGCACACCTGATGTTTGTTATGTTCGTTTTCCAGCTGATGGAGCTGCAGTCTCGCTTCGGGACGGACGAGCGTTTCCGGATGGACTCCCGCTTCCTGGAGGAAGACAAGGACAAAGATGAGGAGTCAGGTGAGGGCGTGGTTACGCTGTTGTCATGATCTGTAGAAACAGCAAAACAGTCATGGAAAAAAAATAAGTAGTTTCCTTGGCAACGGCACAGAGGTCTGGCACGTTGACGGTGCAAATTGTGGAACTATTTAGTCCAGGAATGTGTTTTATTTCCATGAGCTGGTAACATAAACTAACATTACTGACAGAGACAAGATGCTGGTGATCAGTGCAACAGGTCAAATGGGTACATCAGCTTCTGAGGAGGAGATCATTTAGGGCGGTGGACGATACTGTTGTGTGTTTCCACAGATATATGCACGTCGTTGAACATGATTTTGCGCTATAATAGTAATTAGTAAATAAGTAAAAGACTCTTTTGTCATTGTAGTCATACAGCGAAATTTGTTTGGTAGCTCACAGCAGCAATAAAAAGAAAATATATAAATAGAAGTATTTAAAAAAAAAAAAAAAAATACACAAATACCAGATTCCAGTAAAGGGGAAGAATATTTTGTTGGAAGATTTGCAAATTTAATCTGTTCATCCTGTAAAGCTTTGTTTGTGTACGCATCATGTGTTAGCATCTCTTCCTGGTGAATAAAGTGACTGTTGTTGGTTCAGAGAGGAAGAGGAGTGCGACAGAAGAAGATGAATCTCTGGAGGAGGAGAGGAAGAAGAACCTGTCCATCCTGCAGAGTGTCCTCGACAGCAGCCAACAGACCTGCAGCAGCAAGGCCACTGGCAAAGCCAAGACATTCAGGTCAGATACACACAGTCTGGACCACAGCCACCTCTGAACTGAAGTTTGTATTTCAACCTTCAATAGGAAATGAATTGATTAATGATTAAAATGTGTGTGTTTTTAGAGACGTCACTGCGCTGCACTACGACCCCAGCAAAGAGGAACACGCTGCGTTTGAGACCAAAACAGAGGAAACCAAGGAGAGGTATGAACACAGAAACTATGAATTCACCAGTCAGATCTGTTGGATCAGTATCGGCACTGATTCTGGCCTCCAGGGTATGAGCGAGACCTGATTGATCCACATTAAAAGATTAGTCGATATTCTGTGTTTTTGGAAAAATCTCATGAACTTGTTAACTGAAATTACTGCAAGGAAAGTCCATTTAATCTATTTTAAATTAAATCTATTATAAAATGAAGTGTGAAAAAGAAAACATTGCTGAATACTTTACAAGCTACTGTGTTTAGAGAACATTAGGGGACCCAGGATTGAGCCTTGTGGCACACCCCCAGTGAGTAATATACGATATACTACTCATATCCAGTAAGACTATCATGTGATCTGTTGTTTTCACAGCAAATCAGCCAGGAGGAAGAAGAGAGAAGAGGCTCAGAAGCTTCCAGAGGTTTCTAAAGAGATTTATTACGACGTGTCTGGAGACCTGAAGGCTGTTTTTGGTGCGACGAAGGATGACGGTGTCAGTGGAGGAGAAGAGAAGATGAACTGGGACCAAGAAGAAGAAGAAGAAGAGGAGGAGGAGGAGGAGGGAAGAGGAAAAGAGGAAGAGCAGACCCTACTGTCGTCTCTCGTCTCTGCTGATCCCAGCGCAGGGAAAGAGGAGTTGTCTGGATTTAAATTCTCCTTCTTTGGAGATGATGCAGAAACAGAGAGTAGAGAAACCGGTAGGTTAAATCTCAAATATTTATCTGAGTCTGTCTCAGAGGAAATATTTGTTTTTTTTTTCTCACTTTTTGTGATCTCTCTCTCTCTCTCTCTCTCTCTCTCTCTGTCACAATCTACCAGCGGAATACAAGGTGGAGAGCATCCAGGCTCCAAAGGTGTCATGGCAACAAGACCCCCGTTTCCATGACAGCAGTACAGAGGAGGAGGAGGAAGAGGAGGAGGAGGAGGAGGAGGAGCAGCAGCAAACTACTACTACCACTAAAACCAAAAGGTGAGAAATTAATTGATTATTCATTTGAGGATGAGATCTGATGAATCATCAAGCTCTCTGTCCTTGGGGTTGTTTATAGTGTTGTATTCAGTTATTTACATGCATAAAGTGGGCTCAGCAGTCAGATGATCTGTTTCAGAAAGTTTAGAAACTTACCTGTTGACTTGGGATTTCATTGCTACAGAGCAGATAGTTGTTCTAAAATCCATTTCAGGTCAAATCCAGCATCACCTGAATGTGTTTGTGTCACTGTTGACAGCAAGGAGACTCCTTCAAAGACCGACCTCTTCTTCTTCTACCCTGAAGACAGCAGGTTGACAGGTAAGATGGAGATTTACTGTTCTCTTGTAGCCCCATCAGTGACCTCAGCAGTTTGTATATTACTCTTAAGCAGACCTCAAGGAAAAAGTCTCATCCATTGATCTTCACATATATTTTCACTTGTTAAAATGTTTGTCTGAGGCGAAACCAATGCTTCAGAGAACAAGAGGATTTCCTGAAATGTCTTGTGTGTGTGTGCGTGAAATCAACCCTCTCTTTCCTCCATCAGAGGGTCCCCAGTCGTTCTGTCGCTCCTCTCAGCTGGAGGAGCAGAGGGAGCAGTGGGAGGAAAGGAGGAGCACATTGAGACAGGTACACATCAGTTTACATGAAGAAGCATTATCATATCACCCTCCCCTGGCACTCTCTGTTGTGTCTCTGCTTTTGTTTGTGAAGGGGCTTTAAGTTAAACTGGGGTGTTAAGTTGCTCTTTGATTACTTAAATATTTTATCTACGCCTTTTAAAAGGGGAATATTTAATCGATATTTGTACTTTCTTGTCTGTCGCCACAGGAGTACCGCAAGAAACACAAGGATGCCCGCAGGAAACTGAAGTCCTCCCTGAAGAGCTGAGGATTATGTGTGTTTCAGTGTGCACACATTGTCTGGACTTCACAATTAAGGGACTGTGAGATTATTTCTCCCTCTCAGACTGATTTTCACAGTTGCACAGAGAGAGACCAAACAGCAGCTGAAGACACAGACTTAGAGTGAAAGTTATCAGATTTATTTTTTCATTTTAATAAATCCTCAGAGATATTTTGCCTCCTGTTGGAATAGGTGCACCTGATGTTCTCGTTAGTTGCCATGGAAACAATGCTGCAAATGAACTGAAGGACAGTCAGCAGCTGCAGCCAATCACAGCTTCAGAGGACCAAACCTGTCAGGAAATGCATGAATAAACAACATGATCAAACAAATAGAGAAATGAGGGTATTTATAATAAAAACAAAAATAAATATGAAAAGTGTAATAACATTTTTCTGCATTATTTTATCTTCTACTGTTGCCTCAGGATTTACGATGGAAGTGTTTTCTTGCTGCATAGTCATTTATTTCTCTATTTATTTGGCCATTTTATTCATTCTTTTTCAGTTTTGGTCCTCCACACGTTGCCTCATATTACTGTGGACTAAAATAAAAATGAGATTTTGTTTATTTGAATATGGAGAAGCTTTCAGTTTGTGGGAATACACTCAATGTCCGGTTTATTAGGTCCACTGAGCCGAAACTAATGCAGTCTAAATAAAATTCTAAATTTTTAGAAGTCACTTTACACTTTACAATGTTATAATGTTCCGTTTTTTTAGAGATGTAGCGAACTAAAATAGTACCCAAATTGTTTTCTCTCTGCAGGCTTCACTTCCGGTTTCTCTTATTTTGAAGTTCATAACCGGAAGCTCTGTTGTATTCATGCTAACTTGATGACACTGATGAGTAACAAGTGAAGTGAGCGGCAGACCTCAAACTTCTCCATCAGGACCGGAGGGAGGTTCGGCTGTGAGACAGTTTTATGGACAGTTTCTATTTCAAAAGTCAAATATTTGTCGCAGCACATGTCTGTGAAAAGGGAAGATAACACGGAGCACTTATATTTAGCTCAGCGGTAAAAAAAAAAAAAAAAAAAAATGAGCCCGGTTTTGTTTCTGTTGCTTCTGTTTCTTCGGACCGTGGAGCTCCGCCATGTCCGCTCAGACCCGGGGCTTCAGTCGGGGTCCTCGCTGGAGACGAAGCGGGCGGAGGATGCTGCCGGGACAGAGGAGCCCCTCACCCGGGAAAGGACTTCTGTAGGTGGAAGTTTCAAAGTCCCCGACCTGAGGCGGGTCGCCCGAGGAGCCAAAGATGGGAGCCCCAGGAAAAGAGACCCGCACTCGCACCCTCCGAGCGGTTACGGGGGGCAACCGCGGCGAATCGACGATCCGAGCGGTTACTTCACCACGCCGCGGACCGACCGGTACACCTCCGCCCCGGCGGGTAACTCTTCGTCGGGTCGAGGGATGGGGCTCCTCAACCCGCTGTACCCGGTCACCGACGGCGCCTACTGGGCGTACGCAGTGATGCTGCTGGCGCTCGTGCTGTTCGCCGCGGGCATCGTGGGAAACCTCGCGCTTATGTGCATTGTGTGGCACAACTTCTACCTGAAGAGCGCGTGGAACTGCATCCTGGCCGGGCTGGCGTTCTGGGATTTCCTCGTGCTGTTCTTCTGCCTTCCGGTGGTGGTCTTCCACGAGCTCACCTTGAAGAGGTTGCTTGGAGACCTGTCCTGTCGGCTCGTGCCCTATCTGGAGGTGAGGAGAGGTTGAACGTGCAGGTGTTCACTTTACCTGAACAGAGCAGGTGATAGGTTACAGGTACAGGGGCCCCAGGTGTCAGGGGGCCACTGTGTTTGTCAAATATCAAAAAAGATGCAAAATGACTGTAGAGAGACAACAAACTGCCAGAAAGAGACTCAGTATGACTGCAAGGAGGTGCACAGTGATTATAAAGATAAAACTATTTAAAAAAATAGAAAAATACTCAGAGATGTCAGATGAGAAAAACTGACTGCAAATAGACACAAAATTACCAAGAAGTGATACAAAGAGACACAAAATGGCCAAAAGTGACTAAAAATGACGATGATACTCAAAACTGTCACAAAGAGATTCAAAATGTTGAAACAGAGATGTGAAATGACTGCAAAGAGACACAAAATGACCACAAATAGACACGAGATAACCAAAAAGAGACTTGAAACATTTATAAAAAGACACAAAATGACTACAGAGTTCTCAAAAGGGTCTTGTTTGTATGTTGGAGGAGTTGGGGGCCTTTTACTTTGCCTGTGCTCAGGGGCCTGTTGTCTCATTATCCATCCATGTGAAGGGAAAGACTTTAATTTAATGCCCTATATTTAACATTTATAAGCAGATAAACATTTAATTGCGGCAGTCAATTGAGGATTTAGACTACAGTTAACCCCAGTGCTTCAAATAATTATATTTATGACAATGTTTTTGATTAATCTGTTTATTGTTTTAATTGTTAATTCCTTAATCTCAAGAATAAAATGTGAAAAAATAAAGAAAATTGTCCTTGACAGTTCCCAAATACCAGATCCAGTGGTCCAAAACCAAAATATAGCTATTTATCTAGAGTATGTAGTTAGTTTACAGTGATTTAAAACAAAGTAAATCAGCATTCCTCACTGTAACAAGAGGCTGATGCCGATGTTTTTGATTAAAAACTGAATTAAAATGCAGATTAATTGATTTATTCTTCTGTATCTGTTCTAAAACTCTGACATCATCCAGTCAGACAGATGTCAAACAAGTTTAACTGTCACAACAAACAACTTATTGTGGCCATAATTAATTTTAATCAGTGCCATTTAAAACAAACAGCGTGCAGCTTCACACTATCAGTGGCTCTTTGTAAATGTTTTCCAGTTTTATAGAGACATCCAGGTCTGTGATGAATGGTCTGATTGTGACTCAGAGCAGTCTTCACTCTCAACAGACGTGCTGTTATGGGCTGTTTGGCCTCTTCACTCGTCTGTTATGAAGCATCAGGGGAGGCCGGCGGGGGCCCCTCATGAAGAGACTCTTCTTCCCCAGTGAAACACAGTGAAACACAGTGAAGCACAGTGAAGCACAGAGAGCAGCAACTGGGATGTTTATTCACAGGTGCAGAGCATAGAAATCTAAAACCGAGTCTCTGCAACACAAGAACAAATAACATTACTGCTGTCTGTGTAGAAAACAGGAGAAAATGGAGGAAAAACTGAAATGTCAGGCCTCCCTCCACTTACTGAAAAAGACAGAGAAGTCCTTTATTAGTGCAGAAAATTAACTCAGCAGCTGTTTAAGTTGGGATACATATGTGTTTTCTGCACCAGGATTCACTATTTCTACTGCGAAATTTGGTTATGACATGAAAACAGCTCATTTGTTTATTGTATAATCTGCTAGGTATTTTTTTCCAATTAACCAATTTATTTTTTCTCAATCAAAATGTCAGAAATGGTGAAAAAATGCCCATTGTGACCTCCCAGACTCCATGGTGACAAATAAAACCCCCAAAATACTTAATTCATAATGATTTAAAAGAGAGAAAAGCAGCACATCCTCACATTTTAGAGCCTGGAACTTGAGAATACTTGAGAATTAAACTTTAACAAATCATTTCAGCTGAAACAGAAACCTTCATGATGGGAAATAAGATAACACCACTACTGGATCAGTAGTCCTGCTCACAGTCCCCAAAGTCCACACAAAAAAATTACATTATTATTTAATTAGACTGGTGCTTTGAATCACACAGAAACCTGTAGAAAAACAACAACCACTGTCATTATTGATTACTCTGCCAGTTAGTTTCATGATTTATCGATTAATCGTTTGTTCTTGACGTATTCATGTTTAGTTTTGTCTGAGCAACAATCAAAGACCCCAAATATTCATTTGCAGTAAAATAACGCAGAGAAAAGACGTAAATATTCGTATTTTAGAGGCTGAAAACAACATTTTTTGGGGCTTTTTCCCTTGAAAAACAGCTAAAACCACCACCATTCAATTTAGAACGCTTGCTGTTCTAAATATAATATTGATTTATAATCTAGCTAGTTAAAAGCTCAGCTGAACAGTATTTTAGCTGAGAGGGTAAATTACTGTGCAGAGTAATAAGACAGAGCTCTCCCAGCCTGTTGATTAACACTGCTGGATTTTCATCAGTCTCCTGCCTCAACATGGTCCCGGACTCCACACGCCTACAGAGCTTTAAACCACTGAGGTGGACTTTTACTAATTTGTAATAACAGCTTGTACGAAGCAGCCTTTAACAAGGTCAGGATGCCAGCCCCCTCTGTTCTGCGTTACTTTACCTATTGTAATGCTAATTAATGAATTCATTTCCTGCTAATTAATTAACATTTTTTAAAATGCTGTGTAGCAGTTTGCGCTCTGAGAGTCGTATTGAGTGGGGTTTAAAGCAGGTCAGGCTGCCAGCTGCCCCTGCGCTCTGTTAGTTAAACCATTTTCATGCTAATTAGAGCTCGGTGTTAATTATCTCGAGTTGTGTCTTAACTGTTTGAGGTCATTAAGCAGGCACAGAAGGAGGACAAGTCTCTACAGATAGTCCGGGTTTTTGGCCAAAACCACAGACTTTAATGTGCACGAGCCTCCAGTAACTGTCTTCTAATGTCTGACTCTATTCCGTCTGTGACTCCTTTTGTTTCTCTGTTCTAAAGCCTAAAGCTGGGTTGTTGTTTTTTTTCAGCCTTGGTCTTATTGCTTTAATTGTGGCTAATTCGTTTAGCATAACAAGGCAGAGGAAACTTGTCCTTTAAGTAGTAAAACACCCTCCTGTGCCCCACTTAGTCCGCATGAAGTTCTGTTTCAGTCGTGCAGGTCACGTCTGACTGGACTCGGAGCAGCAGCATGAATCAAAATGCTTAAAAAAAGTTAGACTGAATGATGTAAAACTATAGTTTAAGATAGTTTTATATAGTTTGAATAATGTTGCTCTGTTTAAAACACATAGTTTGTAATTGTGATTAAAATAAAGACAGAGTTGATACCAAAAAACTTGCCCTTTTCAGCACCATTTTTACACAAGACACCCTTTATTAAGTGTGTAAAAGGTGTAACTAATAAATAATAATTTACTGTTGTTTCACAGATCATTTATGAGAACAGCTTTTGGGTTAAATAATGGGCCACTGGACCATTTATCCCCTCAAAGAGCGATGCAGAGCATCTGGACCAAAATCTATTTATTAACAACTGATAGAGCTGCAGCTGGAGCATCTCTACAGCTTCAGCTGCATGTTTTCATTTATTTATTTTATTAACCATTGAGATGAAGAACCTCTTTCTCGAGGGAGACGTGGCCAACACAGGCAGCAGCACAAAAAATATGCACAAAGTTGCAGATGGAAAACACAACAAAAGACTCCAAAGGAGGAAGCCACATTTATTTATTTCACCAGGTAAATTAAAAACAGCATCTTGGAGAATCTGCCTCTAATTCTTTCATTTTAGGTGTTTTCCATGCTACAGGTGCAGAATACACAAAGGCCTTTTTTTCTCATTTCTGTTTGGACATTTGGGACAGAAAGCAAAAAAAAGAGAGAGGAGTGCAGAGACTATTGTCCAGCACTTTTCTGTGTCATACATATGAAACTCTCCTGGTTGAATCATCATAATGTTAGGATCATGTTTAGAGGAGTCAGGTGCTACAACTCAATGGTCTCTCTACACCTGGCCTGGCTCTTCTTAGTGACTTGATGTAATTCTGAAACTTGTGTCATTAACCTTCGTCTCTACGTCTGTCACTTCTCCGTCAGGTGTCGTCTCTGGGTGTGGCCACATTCAGCCTCTGCGCTCTGAGTATCGATCGTTTCCACGCAGCCACCGGCCCCGGGCCCCTTCAGACGCCGAAGGTGGAGCCCTGCCAGTCCATCCTGTCCAAGCTGTCCGTCATCTGGGTGGGCTCCATGTTGCTGGCCGCCCCCGAGCTGCTTCTGTGGCAGCTCCTCCAGGAGACTGTCAGCCTGCCGACGCTCCCGACCGACCTGCAGCAGGGCCAGCCAGGCGGCTCGCTGATGGCCGCGCTCAGAGCCCGAACAGAAACGTTTAAGGTGGATATCTGCGTCCGGGAGCCATCGGTGGAGCTACCAGAGAGCATCTACTCTCTGGTACTGACCTACCACGAGGCCCGCATGTGGTGGTTCTTCGGGTGCTACCTCTGTTTGCCACTGCTCTTCACTCTGGCCTGTGACTTGGTGACGAGGCAAGTGTTAGCCCAGCGTCTCCTACAGAAACCTGAGGGTGACAAGGTTAGTGGCAGATGCTCCTCCACCTCCTCCTCTTCTTCCACAAAGAAGAAGCAGCACGTGAGGGAGCAGAGGCTGCGCTCCACTGTGATGGCCCTCACCATCTTGTACATCACATGCAACCTGCCAGAGAGCATTTGCAACATCACCCTGGCGTACATCTCTGTCCCGGTGTCGGCCGTGCTCCCGGCTCTGGCTCTGCCGGCGCTTGGTTTGATCGGACAGTTCCTGTTGTTCGTGCGATGCTCGGCGACACCGGTGCTGCTGCTGTGCCTGTGTCGCTCGCTGGGCCAGGCCTTCATGGACTGCTGCTGCTGCTGCTGTGAAGAATGCGTCCCAGACGGCAGCTCCTCCTCGTCCTCGTCTGCCTCAGCTGCAGCCACCTCCACCCTGTCCTCACCCACATCGCCCTCTCCATCCTCCCTGTCTCCGTCCAGCAAAGAGGAGACGATGAAGAGCGTGTTGGCGACAGAACCGGCGGTCTTTGACAGGGTGAAAGACTCTTCAGCCGCTATCGGGACGCCGTGCTGAGGCCCAGAACTGCCACACATGTAACTTTAAAGGATCATTTAGGTTTATTACAACTTTCTCCTTATGTTAAGAGTTTTGTCTGTTCATTCTGTCAGTAATTATAAAACTCACCAAGTTCATGGCTGAGATCTGGGAACGTGGTGTCATCACTAAAAAAATGACAAGGTCAAGAAAGAGGAACAGTCAGACGACCAGGTTTGAAACAAGCCAAAAGTATGTTTAGATTACACCACATGGTCAAAAGTATGTGGAGCAGAGGAGAGTTATTATCTGTAGCTACAATTTACAGATGTCCTCTAAACGCCTCATGTGCAGGCTGTCGGCTAAGCTACAGTGCATTCAGAAAACCTGTTATGTTGCAGCTTTATGCTAAAATCAAAAAATCAACAATCAGTACCACATAATGACAAAACAAAACGTAAGACATTTTTATAAATTTATTTAAAAGGGAAAAACTGAAATATCACATTAGCAGAAGTCTTTGTTCCTTTTGCTGTGACACTTGAACTTTAACTCAGGTTCTTCCCATTTCTCTTTGACATGCTTCTCGATTGGAGTCCACCTGTGGTAAATTTAATTGATTAGACACACCTGTCTATATTAAGGTCTCACAACTGACACAGTGGCCTCCGTAAGTGTTACATGGAGGAAGTGTGTAACAACCAGGACTCTTTCTAGAGCTGGTCACCCGGCCTTTGTATCAGAGGAGACCAAGAACCTGATGGTCACTCTGGCTGAGCTCCAGAGATCCTGTGTGGAGATGAGAGAAACTTCAAGATTGATTTGATTTTAGCATAAAGCTGCAACATAACAACATGTGAATAAAGTGCAGGGGTGTGAATAGATTCTGAATGCACCGTATATTAAGTTGCAACAGGGTTATTTTATCTACTTGGGTGGGTTTTAATCTACCTGTAATATATGAAAAAAACGCTGAAGAACCTGACTGTGAGCCAGACCTTATGTGGTTAAATGGGGTCAAATCCCTGCAGCCAGGATCCAGATCTGATGAAGAGCCTGAGACCAGAAAGAGTGGAGGTTGTTACAGCAGCAGATTAAGTTCAACACACAGTATATCACACACAGCATGTGGGGATAATGGTGTTGTACTGATGATAAGAAGCTTGTGTTGTGATAGAAATTGTTTTCTCTGATCTCAGCCACTAAGTTAGCGAGTACAGTGTTCTTACAGAAATAATGGACAAAACTACCAAAATAAAACTCGAGCTGTAATAAACTGAAATAATCTTTTAATCTCAGTCTGTATGAACTGACAGTGTAGAGCCACTGGTTAGAGTTAGATAACTGTACAAAATATAGCGTATTCTGTTCTTATAAAAAGGAGTCTAGATGGATTTAATCCTGTTATTGAGGGACTCATAATAGTTTTGCAGTTTTTTTATGATACATTTTACATGTTGTAGTCATTAATAACTAACACTCATTCAGAATAGTAGAATTACCTACTCTAAGTACTGTACAAGAGAGAAACACTGGATCATTTGAGTTTGGGGGATTTTACGATGATGAGACTTTGGTCAGCAGACTGACTGACTGCTGTTTGTGAACTGTTTATTTTTTTTTCCCAATGATTTTGCTGTACATGTTTGCTCATACATGATTCATGTATGCCTGACTTACACTGTGTAAATAGTACGTCGCAGCTCCGACAGTTTACATTACTGAATTTTATCCTGTGTAGTCAACAGGTTCAAACTGTGGTGAGAGATCAATCAACATTTTGAATTTACATGAAACAATTCAGTGTGAAGTGTGACATTTTTTTTTACTTGTTTTATTACGTTTGGTTTAGTAAAGTTTAGATTTTCTTCAAGAAAAACTGCTCTGTGATACCTGGGACTAGTTTCCTGTGTGTTTTTAATGTCTGGTGTACATACAGAAACAATTACACCTCTGAAAGGAGTCTGTTTACTCATCATTTTATTATGAATATATGAGTATATGTGTTATACAATCAAATCTACTGCAGTTTTTTCACCAGCAGAATCTTAAATGTGGATCACATACAGATATTTTTCTTATTGTCAACAAATCCAGTGGAAAGACCAAAACAAATCATGAACTGATCTGATTAATACGTATTGCCTGATATATCTTATTCCTTTGTACCACAGAGCTCCATTGTTGTCCAGAAACTATCAACAACACATAAATGAGCCAAACTGTTGCACATGTTGCTTTATTATTTGTTGCTTAAAACACAAGAGCACCAAATGTGGATACATCTGCTGCTGAAAATAGTCCCCAACAAATGCACTATTTAGACTCCTGTTTGAGTAAAGTTTGTGCCCCAGTTGTTTTAGTGAATAAAAAATGAAACTATATTTCTGTGAGGTGTTTAATAATGTTTATGTCTTAAGTAGAAATCAGTGGGCTTGAGGCTGAGAGCCACAGACAGGTTAGAGAAGTGAGCGCTATCACATTGTTGGCTTTGGTCTGCACATGGGATTTGTTGATAATAAGAAAAATATGGAATTACAGTTACAGGACATTACAGTGTCTCCGGGACGCTTTAATAAGAGCTTAGTACATGTTCATACAAAAATCAGTGTAAAGAAAGTAATTCATCGTCAGCTCTCCAAAAATATATTTGTGTTTTGTCTTAAAGTATAAAATTGGAACTTTCTTATTAAGAATTTGAAAAATCTGTAGAAATCAGGGTTGGATTTAAGTTAGATGTTAACTGGCAGACGTAAGAAGAAATAAAGTCAGAGTCAAGTTAGGAAGAGAAAAGAAGAGGAGGAAAAACAATAGAGAAACAAAAAATAGGGGGAGGAGAAATTTTCTTTTTTCCAAACAAAGAAGAGAAAAGAGTTGAAAAGACAGAGAGGGTAAAGGAAGAACTGCATTTGACCTTATAATAATTTTAATAATAATTTTATTTATCAGAACATCTTCAGGGGATTCTCCTGTGGGTTCACTTTATCTGGAAAAAGAGAGAGATGGGTTTGTGTTTTTACTCTGATCTCCATCGGAAGGAACGCTACGCAGCAGAGCTCTCAACACCCACTGAAGGAGAGAGCTGTTCACGCCTGACTGTGTGACGCTGCTTTTTGTCATTATTCAATTATTGAAGGTCACAGCTTCACAATAACAGTCGGCCTTTGAGTTTCTGCAGACATAATGAACACACTCGCTCTGTGACCAGTTGCTGGGGAGAGCAGACAAGAATTCCTCACTTAACCAAATATTTTCAGGCTTTTCTCCGCTTTTTTTCTCTCTCTTTTCACATATTGATCTAAAACATTAGTCATGCATTTCTTCCAAAAAAAGGGGGGAGGTGGGGCTGCAGCCTTGTGAATATATTGTAGTGTACATACAGTCTTGTACATTTAGAAATAAATAAACCTACTACACATGTATGTGAAGAACAGAGACAGCAGAGTTGTACAGGTTATGGATCAAAAAATAAAGTCAGAGAAACAGAGCAATATTTCAGTTTAATGGAGTTCTTCTTCAGTCTACTCTCAGACTGTTTGGTACTCCCACAGAGGGCACAAAGAGTAGACCCATTATCAGATTCTTATCTTGATACAGTGCTGTTTTAGGAGGCACTTAAGATGTTGCGATTCTTATCCATCACAGAGTTTCATCAGGGAGGCGTCTGATCTGTCCCTGATTCATTCTGCAGCATGAGACAACGAGCCCAAACATACAGAGCTATGGTCGTTAAGAGCGAACCTCAGAGACAAGAGGAACAGGGAGTCCTGCAGCAGATTCTGTGGAGGTCAGCTGAGTCTAACTGGACGTCCTGGAGGTTAAAGTGGTGTTGAGGAGGATGTGGCACAACAGTAGGTGTGAAATACAGGATGGCAGAAATGGAAACACCAGACATTCACCTGTAGAGGAATAAAGCAGAATGTGAGGGAGCAGCTCATAGCACCAAATCACAACAGAAGTTATCTCAAGGTACTTTTCATTTAGAGCAGCTCCAAACCGCTCTCTTTATGTTAGGATATTTACAAAGAGGCTAAACTTCCTATTAAGAGGCAGAAACCAGCAGAACAAGCAGGTCTTCCTTATTTAAGCTTCATTCTGGTCAAGTTAACCTGGTGCGACTCTCTTTGTTTGGACCGAGCTGCCTCATATTTGATCCTCAGCCACTCAACTCAGCTGGAAATCTGCGACAGGTATTAGCTCTGAGTTAGGGTTTTTATTTTGCTTTGAGACTAACCCAAGACTGATCTAACTCTGTCTGAACAGAGATTACACTGTTATCCATCTTCTCATCTGACAACTTGCTCCTTTTAAAAAGGCTCGTCACGTCCAAAGCCTGAGTCCTGACTGCAGCAGCCTGGGTTCGAATCCAGACTTGGCCCTTTGCTACATGTCATCGCCTCTCTCTTTCTTTCGCTTCTGCCTTTCCTGTCTCTACCATCACTATCTAAAAAAGCAGAAAAGTCTAAAAATGTAACTGTATATTGAATTTTATGCTTTCACTGCATTTACAGTTCAGTCTTGGTTCCTGGTTTCCACAACTAAAGAAAACAATTAAATACAATCTAAGGAGGCAGTAGAAGAGGCTTTCAGTGGGGTGAGGAGGTGAAGAAGTTTGAAGTCCATACACTACTTTAAATTGGATACCATGTAGATATAATACATTAATTTTGCTGGTGGACACCTGGAGCCCCCTTCACAGATGCCAGCGGTCCCCAAGTTAAACTTTCAGGACCGGTGCTGTCAGTGAAGTCTCGGTTCCTTTGAGCTGAAATATTTGTCCTCCCACGTCGTTGTGCCTGGGCAAAGAGAAGGAGGAGGGGAAGCTTCAATAAGGCCTGCTTTGTTCAGGCGTCCCCCTCTCTGGCTCAGAGAGAGAGACACTCGAACAAAGCTGCATATCAATTGCCATCCACCAAGGGAGTTGCTAAGCTACACGACTCCCACCGCCTCCCACCAGCTGCCCCAGTCACTGAGGAGAGAGAAGAAAGAGGGCTGAGATGCAGGGGAGGAGAGAAAACTGCTGCCGTCCACCCCGATAAGCCAAAACCCAAACTCCTCTCTGCTTGGTTGCCTTGACAACCAGCTGAGACATGGCGGCCTCAAGTTAGCAATATGGTCTAAAACCAACACGGTCCCGGATTTGAACCCGGCTGGGGCCTGTGTCGGCTACCTCAGGTGGATCCATCACTGACAGGATGGAAACCTGCCTCTGTCTGAGATCCCCTGCAGTAATCTGATTACTTTCACCAGTTTGAGAGTATGAGTGAAGATTATCCAATAATTATCATAAAAGCAATGCAAAAGTTAATCACACATGCACTAAATTTACTGTCTGCCTTTATTATAGAGTGTCAGATTCAGTGTTGAGCTCAACGAAAATACACAAAACAAGTAAACAAACAAGTAAATAAAGGACAGAGCTCTGCTGCAGCACAGCCGAGTACAAACAACATACAATACAGAACCATTACAGTGAAAATCAGGGGGAAAACTATTTATAAAACACAACAAACATGCAAAAAAATGATAAAATGAGAGCACAGAGGAAAGTAGAGTAAGAGATGAGGATGTGTTCAGGTTTTTTAGCCTGTTCATTTCCATGTATTCCAACGATGTCAGAGACTTAGTATGTAGGATTTAGTGGCATCTCGAGGTGAGAACACAGGTTCTAACCAACTTTACCGCTTTCTTTAAACGTAGGGGAATCTACGGTGGCTGTCAGGTGACAAAATGCCATCAACTACCACATTGATTAGTCTGAGGTTTGTTTATATAACTAGATTTATATACTGTATTTAGTTGTTAGTCTGTAAAACTGTAGGTAAAAGCTGACGTGTGCTGTCTCCTTCCTCCTCTTTGTCTTCCGTACACAAGCTGCAGCATCAATGTAAAAATGTATGTATGTATAAATGACTCATTTAACGCAAACGAAAACACAGCTGTTATTAGTTCTAGGTGATTACACACTGACACAACATATTTATGTATATTATATTCCATTTCTACAAATAGATCCCTGTAAATGTTACACACTGGTCCATTAAAGATTAGTACAGTAATCGATCACTAATCGGACACACACCTTAGTTTCTATTTATTCTATTATGCATGAAAATCAACTCACAGAGACATTCAGACTCTTTAATGACACTTAATAATATATTTAAATGATCTAATGATGATGATTTGATGCAGTTTATAAGATTTGTTAATGTTTAATGGACCAGTGTGGTGGATCGTCCTGGTCTTTGTGTGTTTGGGCCTGACTGTGTTGATGTCCAGTCTCTGCTCTTTGTGCTCTGACAGTTGTTTTTATGACACTTGTCTGTTGCTCTGCGTCCAGTCTCAGCAGGCTCAGGAAGTACGCTGCACAATATTCAGTTTCCAGCAGCCATTACCAAGACGACAGCCCAGTGCTAATCAGCAATGCTAACACAGTCCTGTGCACAAATGAAGCGCTCTGTTGACTTGATGCAGAGCCAGCAAGAGGCATCGGCGAACTGACCGGTTGCTTAGGACCCCTACGACACCAGGGGCCTCCTGCTCATTTCTGTCAATATCTGAGGGATTAAAGGCGTATTCCCCTCTTGTTATCGTGCTCTTTATTAGTGCCCACAAATATATCGTCCCATCTAGGATCTGGGGGACACCAGGGCTCGTTCCAGTGGATCTGTCTCATCAGATACATGTTCTCTGTCATTTCAGTTCTTTCATCTCACTCTCAGAAAGAAAGCCAGTGAGCACATTTCCCAAAATAATAAAATACTCCTTTAAGTTTTGTCACTTAAAACCTCTAAAATCTGATTAATGTGCACAACAAATAGATTTTATAAGGGTGTCAAATTAAACTGCATGCGTTTGAAAAGCAGATTAGATGATGAATTCAGAAATTGGCATGAGACATAATCACATTATTCCCCTGAGATCCTTCACAGATTAGTTCAAAGATCAAATTTTTATTTTTGTAAGACATGCAGGTTAATTGTTGATTCTAATTTGCCTGGTGATCTGTACTCCGCCTCTTACCCAGTGTCACCTGGGATTGGCTCCGGCTCCCCCATGACCCACAGAGGATTAGCAGCATAGCTAATGGATGGATGTTTGTGCAAGATGTGTGAAATGTTTAAACATGTTCAAACATGTCATTTTAAATGAAAAATGTGAAAGTGTGAAACAGTAAATGAATAAGTTACAGTTCATAACTGTTGCTGTACATGATTGAACACACAGTTACTCATCCACTATTACTAGTTACTATACTAATTCATTACTAATCCACTTTGTACATCTCCACAGCATCTCAGAGATTAATGTTGTGCACATTTATTTGACAACTTAGTTACTGTGTTTTACCAGATTTAACTACCAAACAGTATATTAAGTAATTCAAATTTGTTTCATCTCAATCACCTACAACATTAAAATCCTGCTTACACATTAATGCATCAATAATAAAAATGAGATGGTTTCATAAATAACACAATAAGGGGCCATTCTCCATAATGAGTCTTGCTTTTGATAGTTTCATATCATTTCATATCTCTCTCCAGCCACGTCTCACAGACTTGACACTCACCACCTCTCCACCAGGTGCCCTCAGACTTTCCCACCTTTCTCTGTCACCTGAGCTTCACCTGCTAACACACCTGTCCCTCGTTTTCCCCTGTCAACAGACCAGTATTCATACCAGCCCCCCTTTTCTTATCAGGTGTCAGATTTGACTTTGTGGTCCAGCAACTTTTATCTGAGCCTGGAGTCTGAACCTGAACCTGAACCTGAACCTGGAGTCTGAACCTGACCCCTGCCTGCACCTTTGTCCTGGCCTGTTCCTGCTTTTGACTGTAAGTGTGTGTCTCATCACTGCTGCTGCTGATTTGTGACTGTCTGTCTGTGTATTTTGGATTCTTGTCTTTGCTGCCTTGTACACACCAAAAATTCAAAATCTTTCCTTGTAAGAGTATTTCTACATTGTGGTATTACTTGAGTACTTCTTCCACCAGTGGACCACAAAAGGTTTTGTCCGTCCCTGCTTGATGCTGGAGTCCTGCAGGGCCTGTTGTGCTCTGAGCTTCTCATCAGGACCAGTGGCTCCGGATGCTTCCACGTCCTCTGTCACTGGAAAAACACTGTGAGACGGCAGGCAGGCGGTGGAAGCTGACTGGAGACCCTGCCTGCTGTTGGGGGGTGGCGGGGTGGTGATGGGGGGTGGCCTGCCCGAACCACTTCCTTATTGAGCTCTTTAAGAGGACATGGGAAACATCAGTGAAGCCTGCAAATAAACTCCGGGGGTCCCTTTCAGTCCTGAGCAAACAGCGCTTTCACTGACTTGGCAATACTCAGAGAAGGAAACAGCCAAGATCTGAAGGTGGTCTTTCAAGAAAAAACATCAAACAAAGGTTTAACCCAAATTAAAGCTTTGTTTATCTGACTAATTCTACCAGAGCTAGAATCACCAAATACTAGTACCTTTCATTTTTAAAAGCAGCTGATGAATTATAATGTAGGTGAAAGTCATAAGGAGGTAATATTCTTAAAATTTAGATCAAATCTGAACAGTAAGTGACAATGAGTTTATAGCCTGGCTGATATATTGATCAGGCTGTAGAAGATATAGTAGAAACTCTAATTTCACTAAATATTGGTCTAATATCAGCTTTTTAAAAAACTCAATAATAGTTGAATGATTAATAGAATTATTGTTTTCATGGTTTTATTTGCGTACTTTATATTTTTTCTGATATTTAAAAATGACAACAACAATAAGAACAACTTTAGTTTCCTGTTGCAATACTCTGTTCCAAAGCAGGAACAGTTCAGGTGGACGGTGTACTCTCATATACTTGTATTTTAATGAGGTATATTAATAGTTATGACCACTTTGTTACTGTAAACATTTACTGTGAAAACAAATAAACAAATGAGTGGAAAGAAAGTGTAACAATGGAAAAACTTTGTAGTGAAATGTTGAGGAGTCTTGACCTGTTTGGATGTGATGTATTTTCAGTGCTGTATTTTTTTCTTTGGCCACATGGGGGCAGTGCTGCTCTGTCAGAAGACCTGACACCTCTGCAGACTCTGAGGATTCTGGGAGCTGATGATATGGTTCATGTCTCTGCACAAGTATTATTTAAATTTAGGCACCAGTGCAGAAGCTATAACATGATAAAGACACACGTTCAATACAGTATGTATGTATATTTCTAAAAGTCATATATTTTTAAAGGTAATGAGAGAGAATATTTAAAAATATGTAAAGGTTTGTAGTGAAACATCAGGTGCCAGTTTGTTAGATACATCCAGATAAATTAATACAGTTTAGACTGAGGTGCTGATTCGACTTTAGGGTCATTGTTGAGGCAGTAGTTTGTGGTGCTGTTTTGTATTGACAGTTGTTTTATATTATTTTGGATCATTTATATCAGTGAGAGGAGGCTAATCCTCCAAAGTGATGATAAAGGTTTTATTTATTTATTATCAGCTGCTCCTCCTGAAACAGGTGTCAGAGTTTTGAAAGGTGTCTCAGGCTTAACTCCGTCACAGCAACAAACTGTAAAACATCTGCAGTTTGCTTTTGTTCTGATTCTTATTATGAGGCAAGAATACTTAAGAATATTTTTACCACAGGACAGTACTGCTGTGGATTTTCCATCAGGCAGTACTGTGTGTGTTTGTGTGTGTCTGTGTGTTGGACCTGAAGGCTGGATGTTTATACAGGAGGCCTGTAGCTTCCTAACAAAGACCAGCTCACGACGTCCATATTTAGACTGTTAGCAGGTCCAGCAGCTCCGCTTGTTTATGACTGAGAGACACAAGACACAACCCAGCATTTTATACCCGCATATGGTGTGTATGTGTGTGTGTGAGAGAGTGTGAGCTTATTTTAATACCCCGGAGGGGACTTTTAATCTGAATACACACTAACCTGTGGGGAGTTGTGTCGCATCGCGGTGACGGGCTGCTTTTTCAGTGTGAAGTCTTGGTTTTAGGGTTCAGGTTGGAATTAGGTTTAGATGAGGATCAGGGTAAATGCTGGAGTTAGGCATTTAATTGTGATGGTTAAAGTTAGGGGTCAGGGGCTTGGGAATGCATTATGTTGATGGGTATCCTCATGGGGATAGTGAAACTAGTTTGTGTGAGAGCGTGTTTATGTGTGTGACTGTTTCTTTTACATTTCAGATAAGAACTTTGTCTTAGGTTTGGGTTTGGTCGAGCCTCCAGTGACTCACTGTAGATCCACACACAACAAATATTATTTTTGTGAAGACCAGCTGGAGTGCAAAGTGAATTTTAGAAACGGTGTGACTGCATGTAAAGCTGGTGGAGAAACTCAAATAATTGTAGACACCTCAGCACAAAATATGTGATTATTCTTTAGTCTTTGTTTGCATTTAAAACAAAACCTGAACTGAACATTGACACTGAAATACTTGTATTGGAAAAAGTTATATTGGCACTGAAAAAAGATTCACTGAAAATAAAACACAGATATCAAAAAGTTACAGTTTTACAATCTTATATTCTTATTTGGTTTTTATTTTTTGTATTTTTTTGTCACGTCTCTACTTTAAGTGATAGTTCTTTGTTTATGAAATTCCCATAATTTACAGGTTTTAAACAGAGTATCATTTAGCCTTGGAGTCAGTTTGTTGTGAGCCACATCTTGAGCCCTCTGTTTTTAACCTTTTGCAAACTGGCACCATTAAAAGTTTGCTGAATCAGCTGTTAGCAGTTTCTCTTTGCACTGTATCAAGTCAACTCAAAAATGTGATGATTCTCAGGTAAGTTCTGCAGTAGTAAAAAGATGTTTTTAAACAGATTTATCTAGTGGACATCAGAGATAATGATTCCCCAAGGAGTGTACGTCACACTGAATCTAAAAATATGTGTATCATATCATCTGTGTGTGTGTGATCTGACTTGACTTGATTAGCTATGACTCAGAGGAGGGGGTAAGGATTTTGACATAAATTGCAGCAATCAGGCACCAGGGGTTTTAGAGTGTCTAGAGGCTTTATCATTAGGCCAGACTACAATAACTAACCCACTGTTTTTACGTCAGATAGAAATATTGCATGAATGTAAATGTGCACTAATATGGAAGCAACAAGACAAAATTAAAGGATAACTTCAGTATTTTTGAACCTGGACCTTATTAGACTTACCAGACTCCATTGACAAAAGCGGTTATTTTACCCAGTAGAACACAGGAGCTGCTGGAACAGATGGAAGTACATGCGTGTGTGTAGAGGATAATGAATCTTGTTTTTGATTTGTAGGAATCAAACTGAGCAGCTGCTGTAAATCAGTGTCCAAACCTCCACATAGCAGAGACTCTCCCTCTTTCTCTCTCTCTGTCTGTCTGTCTGTCTTTCAGTCATTCTGTCCGTCCCTCTACCTTTCTGTTTGAAGCCGAGCTGTATTTAATTCCCAGTTTCCCTCCCCCTCAGAGACTCAACACTCCATCCCATCCTGTCCTTCCCTTTGTTTCTCTCTCTTCCTCCTACACCTTCTCCCCCTCTTTCATTCCATCTCTCATCATCCGCCGCCTTCAGCTAACCAGCCTCCCAGCAGAGAATTATGAATAGAATTCAAATCAGTTGAGCTTTACTGTCTCCCACCCCCTCTCTACCTGCCCCCTCCATGTCTCTCTGTCTCTACTTTCTAACTTTCTCTGACTGTTTCGTATTGATTATAGCTGTGACCTCACACCCACACCGCTCAGCCTCCTATACATTAACCCCCTCCTTCTCTTTCTGTCCTGTCTGCTGTTACAGTTTCTCACTGAGCCTTGCTCAGCCAGTGCTTCACTGTTCACCAAAAACACCACCGCCATGACTAAATGTTGTGATAAAGCTGGAAAGATGGTCAAATGTTTCTGATGTTCACAGTCAGATGCTTCCTGAATGTCCTCTCCCTCCCAAACACTTGACCCTGAGGGAATAGTTTGAACTTTGTATGATGGATTTCAATTTCTTGTGTACGTGTTAAGTAAAAATACACCTAGCAACACACATAAAAGTGCTATATGTAAGTTTTTGCTATTGCTACATAGCTAATGTTCCAGTCTAGAAGAAACATTGCGAGTTCAGCGTCAAACTTCATTCCTTTACTCGCTTGTTTTGCTCCTGTTTCTATCACTTCGTTTCTCCTACTTAAGTTAGCATGCTAGGCAGTTAGCCTTAGGCCAACTCATGTATATTGTACTGCAAGATCAGATCATTTTGGTGGAAAACAAATCCTTAGTCTGTGATAATTTCATCGATGTGTCAACATCTATTCAACTTGCCAAATATGTCAATTAACAGCATATTCTCAATATGTTAATAAATGCCAAACAAATTATGCTCTTTTAAAACTTATTTGCTGCAATTTATTTGTATGTAAAGATAATTTCTAGGACACAAGGTTGACAGTTTAGGCCTGTGACATCACCAGCCTTATTGATGCAATTGATTACTCAGCTGGCACACCCGCTATTGATTAGCAGTTGTATCCTGACACCTACCTGCTCCTGACAATGGATTTACAGTAGAACTTGTAACTGCACCTATAAGCCTCAGTCTTGTTTTGGAGTAACTGTACTCTTACATGTTAGAAATATCAGTGGATCTGCAGCAATTAATGTGTTTTTTTATCCGTGATGAAAGTAAGTAAGTCGCGCTGTGCACAGGAATACTCTATTTTAATCATCAACCACAGAAAGTTGTCAGTCAGACTTGTGCAGCATTATCCATTGAACCATATGATCAGTACAAACACGATCCCTGGAGAAAATGCTGCTTTTCAGTCTAGTTTCGTGACTCTGTTCCTGTTGCTTCTTGAGAACCAAAGACCTAATTTCCAACAATAGAAAAAACTTTCCATCTCCTGTGTTGTTTCTTCCAAAACTTTGCTGTCAGCAATTAATGTTTGACCAGTTACATCTGTGTCTGTTTAATGACGTCACAGCATTGTTTCTCCACCTACCTCCTCCACATCTTATTTGGTGAATCAGTTGAGCTCCATTGTCTGACAACAGAAACAGAAGAATATGTAAATGAGAACAACTATACTGTGAATTCTACTGCATTAAAACACAGAATAGGAGGCTGAGCGGAGGTTAACGAGTTGCCTGTCTTCCTTTTCTCCTTTCTGTCTCTAACAAACTCCAAACACAAAACATTGTTTTTGTGAAATGAAATGCATCACTAAAAATTTATTTTAAGTCATTAACTGAGGGAGGCGGACATGTTTTAAGCTTTCAGAGGGGAGAAAAAGTTTGAGAACCACTGCCTGAGTCCACCTTGAAGACACTTCAAAGACAGGAGTTCGTATGAGATGACAGCCAGTCACATCTGAAGTCAGAGAGTTTCTCTCTGTCCTGAATGTCAGCAGTGAGAAGTGTAGTGAAAAGCCTGAAATCACAGAGCTGGGCAAGACACAATGAGTCATGCATATGGGGATAATGGTGCACACTTTCAGGCTGTCTCTCCTTGAGGACATTCATAGTGTTGCACTCAGTGGTTCGCATGAAAGTTAAAGGATAGCTCTGGTATTTTTGAACTTGGGCTTTATTAGACTCACCAGACTCTATTGATGAAAGTGGTTATTTTGCTGGAACACCACTGCCTCGACTGGTTAGTTTTCTTGTGTTATTGTGTGACTTTCACTGGTGGAAGAAGCGTTCAGAGCCTTTACATAAGTAAAAGTAGCACACAACAACACAAACAAACTAACAGATAGAGGCAGCAATGTTCCAGTAGCTCCCTTGTTTTACTCAGTAAAATAACTGTTTTTGTTAATGGAGTCTGGTAGGGATATATAGCGATGTTTCTGGTCAAACAAAAGGATCTTACTCTTAAATAAAAATGTCTATCTCTGTAGGAATCCTATCACAATACTGATGGAAACTTAATAATAACAATCTGAGCCTGGCAGTGTCAAAACCAAGCATTTTAGTGGACGTACTCTTATGTGGACATTTGCTTGTTTGTTTGAGTGCACCATTCTTCCTCATTGCACTGATTCCAAAGATATTTTTGTTCTTATCAATCGATTACACCCAAAAACATGTTAAAATAAGGCCCAGGTTCAAAAATACCAGAGTTATACTTTAGTGGATTAGTCCTTAACCTGCCTATTTTCACAGCTGCAAACCTGGCTCATCACTGCATTAAGTGGGCCTGATTTCTGTTTCCGAAAGTTACAAAAATTGACATAATACTGAGCTGACAAGACATCTCAGCAAAATTAGGCGCTATAACAAAATCAGAATGTACCTTTAAGTAGATGGAAAAAATGATTAATTTTTCCATGTGGAGGCTGATCTGCTAGATTTAGAAGAACAGCCACCAGTTAATCAGTGTCACAGCTTGAGCACCATGACTGCAGCACAGAGCTGGTTATATAATGTATGACTGTGGGATTCCCAGCCGCTCTGCCTCCTCCACTCAGCAGTCTGAGGAGAGGAGAGGAGGGGTGAAGGGGGAGCTGCAGAATGGATGGCAGCAGAGGGAGGAGGGTATTGACGTTTGTGATTGTGATCATGAGTGTGAAGGGCTCAGGTTGGCCACCAGCTCCTCCACTCTTCAATAATCCAATAATTACAGGCAGCATCCTAACAGGGGATCCCTCTGCAGCTATAGCCAGGCTGAATAAAAGTCACATCCATACAGTACGGCCCATTTGTACTGAATATAAATGCACAGTGTCGAAGATTTACGTGCAAGAAATACATCAAATTGAACAGGAACACCTCTCTCCAAGACATGTGTCCTTGTTACTCTGTAAATCCACAGAATGCACCGACAGTTTTCATTTGGAATACATTTTCAGTCGAAACTTGTTTCCAAAACACTGTATCAGGTGTTTCCCTCAGACTTAAGTCCACTGCCATAGTTAAATTTTCTGTTGTCTTAATGGATGATATCTGCACAACATGCATGTGACAGTGACACACATTGTTGCCAGTGGTTTCACATTATTCTACTGACCTACAGGTGGCAGCGATGTGGAGAGAAACAGCAATGTGGCAGGAAAGAAGACGACTGCTTGCAAGTTACCATGGATGAAAACAAGGCAGGTTTCAAAACTATTAAAAATCATTTTTGTAAATATTTTATGAGGAGGGAATTGCATTGAAATACTATATGAAAATACTACAGGTATGTCCATTTCAAACAATGCAACCTTCTCTGCCCACATGCTTACATGCGTCTTTTAGGTTGAGGCAGCTCAGGAGATCATAATAATGTACCTCTTAAGAAAGAGGCAAAGGCGGAGACCGCAGTGTAAGTGGTGGTCTACGTTGCAACATGTGGACGGAGAATTCTTTTCACAAATACAACTGTAAAGTTCCTCGATTTGTAAAATTTCTTTGTTGTGTCCAGTGGTCGTTTCTTGCTTGTCTGTACTGCCCCAACAATCTCAACATCTGGTGGTGCTGCTCTGTTTCATCTGTATCCCTAAGCTTTTAGAAAATGTGCACAAATACGCACAGTTTTGCTTATAATATATAATATACAGATGATATATGAAGTACACCCCTTAGTGTTCAACGCAAGGAAGAGCACGTCTTTACAGACAAACAGAGGTGCTAATTTAAATGTTAATTTCATCTGGTTTTTGCCGTCCAGTCAGCATGCAATATTTTATAAAAGATGTATGAACCACTAATCGTACTCTGTATAAGGTGCACAGCTAGCATGCTACCAATGTTAGCTAAATATGCCATCACAAAGTTTGCTAATTCGTTTTTATACTAACTTCCTGCAGCACACAGGATTTCTGTCCAAAATTTAAAGCAAAAGTTCACATTTTTCAGCTGTATACGTATGTAATTTTGAGCATAAATGAGTCTTAATACTAAATGTAAACAGAAACACAAGGCACTTTTATGACTTTTGTTATTCTTGGTATTTCTTAATGTCAACAATTCCATGAAAAGACCCACACCAGCAGTGTGTTTGTGTGAATACTTTCTGACTTCTTGGTCCTGATTTGTTGACAAGAGCAAAAATACAGAATATTACAGTTTAAGTTTAAAAGTAGGTTAGAGCAAGCTTTAGAGTTGTAGTTGTGGTGATCGGGTGCATATAAACATACATACTGCATGTTGAGTGCTGCGTGCTCCCTCTGCTTCTCAGAAACAGCAGGTTTGGTCAAATATGCATGGCCATAAGAGCAAAACCTTATAGGACTTATACATAATTCACACAGTAACATCGGTTTCTCACAGAAGCCCAGAGCAGTTTAAAAAAGATTGTCCTCCTTTACTTCATTTTCCTCACTGAGAGGCTGAACAGCAGAAGAAAGATCTACAACATCTGACTCTACAAAGCAGCTTTTTCTCTTTCCACATTTTTATTTTTTATTCCGTGAGTTAACACAGACTGAAAACAGGCTGACAGCTCCAATGGGAAGCAAAGTACAGCAAAACTCCTGAACAATTTCTTATTAGTCATGTTCTCACTATTGTGAGGAAACCTGAGCACATCCAGTACTTTCTCAAAAAGAGAAACCAACTTTCCTAATATGACAGATATATTTTCCAATTATATTTTAGCCAACAATTTCTATATAACCAGCAGTGTAATGCAACACAAACTTGTATATTATTGTACCTTTTGCACTTTTTACCACAATTATCTGACAGCTACAGTTACTGGTTAGTTTGCAGATAAATATTTTACATACAAAACATGATCATCCTGTAAAATACAAGTTTATTTGTGTACATATGTAATTTCTAAGGCACAGGGTTGGACGTCAGATCTCAGCTGAAGGTCCGGGCCAAAGTGAGAACCAAAAAATCAGCAAAAAATCTTCTCATTCTGATCTGAAACTCAAATTTTGTCTTTACAAAGATAGATATACATGAACACTCACACAGGAGAAGCTGTGAGCAACACAATAAGACAGCACAAAGCTCCTCCTCCCCCTCTTCTACATCAGCTTGACCTCCTTCCCCTCTTTCATCTCCATCTCTTTCACCCTGCCTCTCTCCCTGATGACCTGTTTCTCTCTCTCTCTCTCTCTCTGACCGGCTGACTGATATCACAGCTCAGTGTGTTTTACTGGTCCATGGACACACCATAAACTCTGGATTTACAGCCACCTTCCCCCTCCTCCCCTCTTGCCGTTTGTCTCGGTGTGAATGGGCGTCAGGAGCTGGTTGAATATTTACAGCAGCTTTTAGAGTCTCGCAGAAAAACAAACCAACTGAAGCTCGATTTCTGAGCAACATGTGTGTCAGGGAAAGGAAGAAAAGATCTGTTTTTGTATTGTATTGTTGACTTGATGGGAAGCCCAGTCAAGCATCCACCAATTTACTCATCTATCGATCTATCTATCCATCCATCCGTTTGTTAGTCCAACCAGCAATCCACCCATCTAACCGCCCAGCTATCTACACATCCACTTAGCTATCCATCCATTTATTCATCCAACGGCCTATTTATGCAGCCCTATTTATCCATCTCCACATTCATCCATTTATTCATTTATCCATCCATCATTTTGTCATCCATACATGTCCGTTTCATTCCACCAGTTTCACAATTAATGTATCTATTAATTTAAACATCCATCCATCCATCATTTTATATATGTACTGTGTATACATCCGTCCACTCACTCAATCATGCATCCACCCATCTATCTGCCATCTATCCAACTATCTGTCCTCCATCTATCCAGCTTTCTATCTGCTTATGAGTCCTTCTACTCATTTATGTATGTAATCCTATTTATTCATCCATTCATCTGTTCATCCATTTATCTACTACATACATCCACTCACCTGTCCACCCCCCCCAGTAAATGTATTTAATCTAATTAATTTATCCATAATTTATCCATCTGTTCAACAACAATCCACCTGTTTATTCAACAACATCCATCCTCCATCAATTCATCTATCCATCCATTAATGTCCATCCCTCCATCCTTACAGTTATTCAGATTTAAGATCCAGCCATCCATTCACTTTACAATCTATCCATCCGTCAGTTTATCCATTCGTCCATCCTCCTTCCACTCATTTACTCATGCTGAAACAGTCATTTTCTTTAATGATTCATCTGTCATTTATCCATCCATCCATCCATACTATACATCCAACTACTCTTTTCCATGCATCCACCCATCTATCTGCCATCCATCCAACTAGCTATTGTCCATCTATCTAGTTTTTTATCTGCATATCTATCCCTCCATTTATTAATTTATTCATCTGTTCATCCATTTATCCAGCCATCCACCCACTTACCTATCCATTTACCTTGTAAATGTATTTAATTTAATGATAGTTTATCCACCCCTTGAACATCAGTCCACCCATTTATGTTTACATCCCTCCATTCTTACATGTATTCACATTTAAGATCCATCTATCCATTCAGTTTACAATCTATCATCTCTCCTTTTTTAAATATCCATCCATCCTCCATCCACTCATTCATTCATCCATCCATCCACTATCTATTTATCCATCCATCCATCCATCCATCCATCCATCCATCCAGCTATCCATTCATTTACCACCCAGCCATCGATCCACTGATCCATGCGGCAATCGATCACCTTTATATAAGATGGGGATTAATGTTATTAAATAACACAACCTGTACAGCATGCTCTACTCTTAGACCCTTTATTCGGATAAAGAAAAACTTCTCAAAAAAGCCCTGAAAAAAATGAAAGAAAAAACATAATAATATTCTGATAAATGTGAGTTGATTATGAATATGAGCTCCACAGATGCTCAGCTGAACTCTACACTTGAAATAAACTGCCTACACAGACTCTGATGCTTTTCTTTTAAAGATTCCCTCCCTGATTCGGTTACAGTGTTCCCAAACCTCCAAACCTCCACCATCCAGCTTTCTGATCATGTATTCAGACTGAACACACACTGTTAGAAAAAAAGAAGCTGTCAGAAAGACATTCTGTCTGAACTCAGACACACAAACAGCAGCTGATGGACACAACAGCACTGAATGTTTCTCTCCTGGGAGCTGTTTCCTCACACCACACCATGAATCAATGTGGATTATAGGAGCTGAGCCCTGACACATGCAGCAGCATGCAGCACTGATCGCATGACCGTGTGCTCTAACATGGGACTGCGTCTGACTGTGTATGTGTGTGCATGATTGAGGGGAGGGTGGGCAAAAAAGTGACTGCAGCACTTTGCTGAAGCTAAATGCCGCAATGGACACATAAATAAGTACTGCACCATCCTGTTGGTAGCACACACACACACACACACATACAGAGAGGCAGGAATCCCCTCTGTGCAACACGTCCACGCTCTGCAGCACAGTCCAATGGTGGGATGGCAGGATGTGAGCTTATTTCAGTGTTACATAGTGATGTTTGGACAACGATATAAAGCTTAAATGTTGCTCTGCAGTTTGTTAATATTAAACCTGTCTTTGCTACAATAATGGCTCAAACAGCAGCTGTAAAAGTGGCAAATGTGTCTTCTGTTGCTGTAGCTTTTTTGTGGGGTGGGGGGTATGTGGGCTCAGCCTTAGACATAGGGTGAAGAGCTTGGACATCCAGAGGAAGCTTGGAGTAGAGCTTTGCGTCAAAAAGAACCAGTTGAGGTGGTTTGGGCATCTGGTTCGGATGTCTCCTGGGGGCCTTCCTTTGGATGTTTTCCCAGCACGTCCAACTGAGAGGAGAACTCAGGGTAGACCCAGGAGTCACTAGAGGGATTACATATCCCAATATGGCCTGGGAAAACCTTAGGAATCCCCTAGGAAGAGCTGGTAAACATTGCTAAGGACAGGGATGTCTGCTTAGGCTGTTGCCACCGCAATCAAACCCTGAATAAGCAGAAGAAAATGGATGGAAGTTTGAGCACAGCCCTCATAGTCTAATCCTAAACTATGTTGTACCTCCCTAAGTGACAAACTAATAAGTCAGATTTGTTGTCACCAACGATACTGTAAGGCCCTGTGTCTGTGACAACAATTTAGCTAAAAATGAAAACGTTTTTCTTTTGTGTAGTTCCATTTTCACACAGCAGTGCTGGAGTAACGATCTTCATGCACACCGATCTGCAAAAGCAACTGAAAACGCAGCAGTACTCATGCCAGGCCAGTAGATGGCAATATAACCTGATGAGTCTACAGGTCAAACACACCTCAGTGGTCTGCCATTGTTGTTGTTGTTCTTCTGCGGTAAGGGTGGCATTTTCAAAGGATTACACTCTGGAATCTGGTTTCAAAAGTTTGCTCTTCAGGTCCCATAATGTTGTCGTCATCTGAACAAAAGGCCAAACTGCAACAAAGATGTGCTGTTTTATGCAAAAAACTGCTGTAGTGTAAACAGGGCACAATACAGTCACCAAACAATGTTACCTTTGTACACAATTGCGGTTTTAAGCATCGGACAGCTTGTTAGCTTCAAGGAGCTTACGATAGCAGTAGATTTTCAATACCTTTCATGCTTTCAACGTATAGCTACAGTTGAACTTACAATTTGTTTTTGGTATTTAGATGATCTACAGTGTTTACTGATGTTTACACACACACACACACACACACACACACACAGTGGAAACCCTGGGAAAGCCCTGTCCTGATCCACCTAACAGCAGAGTCAGCAGATTTCAGTTCCACTCTTTGCTCTGACCTGAAAACAGCTGAAGGGTTCGCCCTCTCTCAAACTGAAGAGTCATTTAGACAAAGGAAGGAGGCAGCAACAAAATCCCTATGAAGGTGTGAAGTGCGTGAATGTTAACCACTTATCTGGCAGAAGCACAGTAACAGCACAGTATAAGCACATTTAATACTGGACAGTTAGCGAGCTGAAAATGGTGCTTTACTGAGGCTGAGTCCAGTGCCAACCACAGTTCATGGTGTTTAGCACAGTTTAAGACCAACAACTTGTATTTATCACTTGTCTCAGGGAAGCAAATTGATCATTTCTTGGGCCAAAACTTAGTCTGACACCTATTTGGATATACTTTTAGGCTTTTGAATGCTTGACCAGTGGATCAACCCCCTTATGCTCCCACTAAAACAGCAAAAGCTCTGACCCCCAAAGGACACAGGACCTTGACTTCTTGAGGTTTCCTGTGGTGTCTGGCACTGGGACATTGGCAGTCAATCCTTTGGGTCCTGTGGGTTGTGGGGTGGGGCGTCCATGGATCTGGCTTGTTCCGGTGCTGGATCAGATTGGGATCTGGGGAGTTTGGAGACCAGGTCAAGGTCTTGGGCTCTATTTCATGTTCCTTGAGACATTTCTGAGCAGTTTTTGAGGTGTGGTGAAAGCATCGTCCGGCTGGGGAGGCCCCTGCCATTGGGGAGTGTTGTTGCCATAGACAAATGTGCTTGGTGGTACGTGTCAAAGTAACATCCAGATGAATGTCAGCACCCAGGGTTTCCCAGCAGAATATACTGTAAACACTGCAGGCATTTCCAGTCTGAGGTGATATCACCATACTGGAAATCAGGCCGTGTCATTGCAGCAAAATAGCTGTGACTGCAGGGACTATTTATTCAGTAATACTGTATTTTATAGGTCAGTTTTCTCCTGATTATTTCTAAATTTCCCGTTAAAAAAACCCCATTTTGTTTGGTCTAAATGACAAAATTAGGAAAAATGGTTCAGAAGTTGGAAGTTCTGAGACTTCCAGTTTAATTTCCATGAATTAAATAGCTCAATTTTGACAACAGTGAATATTCATTACTCATTCATTTATTATTGGAAACTTTATTCTGCATACATGCTGAATTGTACGTTTGTTTGTAGACACATTTGCCTGTTTAACTCACCTGCAATTCTGAATTAAAGTCTAAAGGCTGTGCTACCTTAGCATTTAGAAATAACTAAGTGTACCAACTGATCACTCTGTATTTTACCTATAATTAGAGCCAAATTACATGGTTCTTTCCAGGAAACTTCTTAGTAGATTATTGGGCAAAAACTGTGGTGTTTCCCAGACCCACAATTAACCAACACTAATATGTAACATGATTCTCAACATCCACATCAAACCCCTGATGTTTCCACTCATGGAAAACAAATTTGTCTTAAGAGAGGGAGAGAGAGAGGGGGAGAGAAGGATGGGAGGATAGAGTGAGGAGTGGAGAGAGAAAGAGAGAGAAATAGGACCAGAGAGAGGTGACATGAGGGGGGAGGGACGAATGAAATGTGTCCCGCTGCTGGAGGAGTTATGGCTGCCAGTCAGCATTTCATCTACAATCTATGAGCACAGAGGGAAAAACACATCAACACACACACATACTGTACACACACCTCCAAGAAATACATAATAAACATTTCTCTTGGAGCTGAATCCCTCTCTCTCAGACTGTATTTGGAGATCAGCCTCTTCGGCTTTTTTAGATGTTCATCAGTGCTCGTCAGTCTGTGGGAATGTTTCTGCAGAATTGTTTTTACATTATTGTTCCCCCGTGGTTTCTGACAGCACCAATATCATCACAGCTACCGAAGCGTTACCAATTTAGTTGGTGACCTTGCATCTGTTCCATAATACTCCTCCCCTGGTGGTTGTAAAGAAGATCCTCTGCTCATTTGTCTCACTGGGGTCAATTTAGACATGAAGGTAATGACTCCTTCTTCAGTTTTGTGTCCTTTAAATATGAGGCTTCTTGTTTCAGTTCACATGGTTTAGTGAATTTACACTCTATGCAAATTGTTTCTAAATGAGACAATTATAAAAGTATTAGCTTAATGCTAACATTAAACATTAGCCAGCTAATGTTCTGTTGAGGATTAACTTGTTATATTTAGTGTTTTTTGTGTTTGTCAGTGAAGTAACAGCACTATTAAAGGTGCTATAAGATTTGACATTGCTGCATAGCTAACATTAGCATTCAGCCATTGTTGCAAGAGGACAGACAAGAGGCTGCAGCCTACTTCTTCATCCTCTCATCCTCTCATACTGAATGCTACGGTGACTCACTGTCACAAAAATTACAAGATGGGATGGGGTAGGGCTAGCTGGTTAGCATGCTAACTCAAGTAGTTATATTTTTGCTCAATGTGCCTTTCTAGCTAAACCAGTGCATACAGTGTATTTGCAGTGTAACCAATAAAGCCACAGCAAAACAGTTACACTTTGTTTCTTTTATGCCAAAATTTTCATAATACCCCTGCAATATATTGGGGTAATGATCAAGGGTATGATCAAAACAACCTACTTTGTATGAAAAGGCATCTAACCACATCTGAAGGCAATAGCAGGAGTGTTTTAGATGCTGTTGACTGTCTGAGAAACACTTTGGATTCTTATTTTACTAATGATGAGCACAATTTCTCAGGTCAAGATAAAAAGATGAAGTTGTGACCTTGAGGTTACATACTGAAATAACAGCCACTAACTCCTCTTCTGAGGTAAAATGGTATTTATCATGTTTGATTAGTTTCAGCCACCTTGAAGGTTGTACACTTCATGGTTTCTTTCTGCCTCCCGGCGTCTGCACTCTCTGCTCTTTCTTCTGCGTCTCTTTTTCTCTCTGTATTTTGTCTCTGTCACTGGAAAACATTCATTTCTGGTCATCTATTATTGAACAGCCTCAGCATTTAATTATAAATGACTGTGTCCCTTTGAGAGTGCTAATGAATCCCCCTCTCATACAGCCTATTCCCACTGGCTAACTTCATTTTCCTGTCAGTCAAACTGTGTGCCCGCCCATTGAGAGAGAAACAATGAATTAAAAATAGAGCCTGTTATTGTTACTTTTGAATAGTTATAAAAAAGTTAGGTGAGGTTAGAATTTATCAGGGTGTTAGAGTGATGAGTTCAATATTATTATTGGTTTAAGTTTCCTTACAGCACTTGAATTTCAATAGAGTGGTGCAGGGATGATGTATTTTTGTGGGCCAACCCAGAGGTGAACATCACCCTGGTTCCCTCAGCAATGGGATTTTTTCATTGGGTTTTGGATCGTTGCAGAAAATAGATTGTGACCAACAAAAGTTTATGATACTACAGCAAGATAATCTTCATAAATGAACACCACTGTTATGATTTTTGAAGCCTAAATACTTGCCTTTTTTTAAATACATGTGAAAGCTTAAAAAAGTCACAAGTGGGATATTTACAGACATATTTTATTTTGCAGAATCAAATATGAAAATGTCTTGAGCTTGTGTTAAAACCACAGACCTTATTTCAGCCATCTATCCAACAACCCCATTCAAACACTTTGAAGCAAGGGGACCAGGAGTGCTAAAATGCTAACATACTTTATTTATAAAACCTGAACACACCTTTTGGAGAATTTTGCACTGCCTCAACAGTTGAAAGAAAAAAAAACAGCAAAGTAGAAACAACTGGAAATAAGGAAACTATGAATCTTAAATCTTAAAATATGAGGAAATATACTTCTGGTTCTCTCTGCAGTTGAGGTAAATAATTTAACAATGTACTGTATTTATGTGGCATTTAAATATAATTTTAACTGCTTGAAAATGTGATTTCAGAGTTTAATTTAACCTCATTTCTCTATTTGTAAAGTAAAAACCTAACACTAAGATTTAATTTGGGCCTCATTAGCAGCTATGAAAGTCTCTCTCTCTGATGCAACTTCATGATTCAGGGTGGTGTGAACTGAAGTCTGAGGAGTTTTACATCAAAATTTAAGCTTTAATACATCTGCAGCCATAAGAGAAATGATAGCATACAGAATAAGTATGTCTGGAAGGGCACTTGTGTCTTTTCTTATGCTGTTTTACTGCTTTTGCCTTCTTTCCACCCTCCTCCACTCCTCCCTCCTCACCCCCTCAGTTCCCTTGATCTCTCTTTAGTCTCTCTTTCCCTCATCCAGAGAGAATCATTAAAGCTCAGATATGATAGTTGGGATACATCAGAGGGAAGCTGTACCCCCACGTTCGGCTGCTTCACCTCCTCTTTTCAACTCTTCCTCTGCCTTTTCTAATCTCATTAACATTTGACATTTACATTCCCTCTTCATCCTCAATCACCGAGCAGCTCTCTGCACCGTCCCATCTCACCTCTTGCAGATGAGTGTGTAGGTTCATGAACAAAAACCTAGACAAAGCTTTCAATCCGAGAAGAATAACTGCATTAATTTTCACTAAGCTTTCAATAGAGAGTAAAATAAAAAGTTCATAAAGTTTTTAGAATATTCGACTGTACATTTTGTTCAAGTTCATTCATCTTTATTGGTCTCTGTGAACAAATGAATCTTTTTACAAACTCTCATTTACTTTTTTTCTGCTGCATCACTTTCTTATGTCTAACTCATCCATTCATTTCTTTATCCATTCATAATCCATACACCCAATTATTCATTAATTATCCTCCATCAATTTATCAGCAATCCACTATTTATTCATCTATCTATCATTCATCTGTCCATCCAACTATTTATCCCTTTATCAACCCATTCATCCATTTATTATCCATCCATCATCCATCCATCATCCTTGTATTTATCCTTCATTGTTTCATCATCCATCTGTCATCCATCCATTTATACATCCAACCATTAATTTATCCACTTTATCTAGCAATTTATCCATCCTTTTATCTATGCAACCATCATCCATCCATCCATCCATCCATCTACCCATCCTTCCATTTATCAGCTCTATCCACCCTTCATCTTTTCATCCATCCATGGATGTATCAGTTTATCCATTTATCAATCCATCCATTCATTCATCATACCTCTATCTGTCCTTTATTTTTCATCATCCATCTATTCACCTACTCATCCATCATCTAGTCTTCCATTATCTATTCATTCAACCATAACATTTGCAAATGTATATTTCTGTCTTTCTGTCTACACAGAGTTTTAATTGTGAATCTGCACAAACACTAGACTTCCATCATGTCTTCTTTTGCAGATTTTCAGGACATTTATTTAAAAATTGTGCCACATTTGGATGTAAACTTGACTTGTGGAGTTACAGCTTCATGTTCAGGTTCCCCCTGTTGGCTTCATCCTCTCATCCTTCCTCACGTCCTCTTGTTATTCACATCGTCTCCCACTTTCGCTCTCAGTCTTTGCAGAACTCTTCCTCTTCTTCCTCATTCTCATTCTGCTTCCTGCTTCGTCCCATCAGCTCTCTCTCTCTCTCTCTCTCTCTCTGTCATTGCCTTTCTCTGTCTCTCGCCCAGGCCTGCTCTCTTGTCCTCCTCTGCTTCTCGCTCTCTCTGACAGCTAATCAATAAGCAGGCAGCCGTGGGGGAAGAGGCTTGTCGACCCAGTGATGGGGAGTGTGGGGGGTTGGGGGGGTAGCACCCGAGCGTGCCATAGAGTGCAAAATGTACCGCTCTGTGTGTGCACATACACACTCTCACACACACCCATGGTGTTTTAAGACCACTGACAACACACACACACACTTTGGAGGTTTATGTGTGTTGTTAATGGTTTGATGATCGATGTGTAATATATGTGTGTGAACCTGTTGTTTATAATCAGGGTCCGAGATTAGAGAAACTTGAGCCTGTATTTATCAAACTGCCATGAGTTACACTTGAGAATACTCTAAAGATCCAATTTAGGAGTAAAGAAGTTTGTGGCTAAAAGCAACAATTAAGACACATTTATCAAGTGACTTACTAAGTGTAGAAGTAAAGTTTAAGAGCAGTTCTCTGTTTACAGATAGGAAATAAATGTAAATAAAAAAGAAAACTAAGCTGGAATAGGAAACTGTGTCACAGAAATCACATTAGAAGGAAGATTTAGCATCAAGTGCCAGCGATGAAGATGTTTAGACAGTGATTGCAAATAAAGCAACTCCAGATTTATTCTTTGCTTGCAGCCCTGATAAAAAGAAGTTGAAGAAGAAGTAACATCCTATCAAATATAAAAATGACCAACATCAGAGACCTGTGGAGATGTCTTGTCTATGTATGTATTGTATGTATAGATAGATAGATAGACTTCATTTCAGTGCATGTTTCCTTCATTTGAATATTGTAAAATGTCCAGCAATGATTTGGTTGTTCTGTTTCCTTTTCACCTGCTGGACATTCAAACAGACAGAGCTTCAGCTGCAGTCAATTACAGCTAATTAGTGAACTGAGTGACGAGAGTGATGCTGCTCCTGCAGGTTCTGGTCTTTTCCTCATTGTTTTACTCAGTGTGAATGTTCAAAGAGCTTCTGCCTGCAGATAACAGTAAGTAGCTGACATTCAGTGACGGATTTATCAGGTTTTGTTTGTCATTTGAAGTTTTAATGAGCCTGTGTCACGGATTAGCATAATGTAATGCTAACTCCTTTATTGCTATGGCTCTTAATGTGATTACTACTGTGAACTGTAATGTTTTAGTTCACTTATGTCGTGGTTTGTCCTCTATCTGCTGAATGTATAGATATAATTAATAACTGATACTAAAATTTACTTCAGTCTGTAAATAATTACACAGCCTTTGAATTTGGAGGAAAATAACAGAGGGAACCAGAGTTTCTTCAGAGACATACTCCCACGCACATGTTGGTTGCTAACTAGCTTGCAGCTAATGTCTGTACAGTTGGTACAGAGGCTGTTTGGGGCAAGTAAACACAAACGATCCAACAGCCAACTTTGCACAGATGATGCGAGGTGAAATTTTACCTCACTTTCTGTTTTAACACACCTTCAGTAGTTGTCAAAGATTCTCCCTGAAGGTTCCTCTTTCCTGTGAACATGAGTCAGTGTGCATCTCATGCCAAATTTATCACATTTTGACTTGGGCTGCACTTAAAAGTCTGAGCTCACATCTCTTTCAGTCTCAAGCAGGCTATCAGCACAGTTTTCCAGTTAACATCTTATTTTTTTATATGTACTGCAGTTAAAATGAAGGCAATGAATAATGTAGCCTCACAGAGAGAAACATTTTTACCATTTGTTCTCTTGAAATGTCACTAAATGTCTATCAACTTGAAAAAGACACCCAGAAATCTGTTTGATGTTGAATCTGCCACCACTTTCACTGCTAACCGCGAACGTTAAGTTCTAGAATGGAATGCACGGACGCCATAGCAACAGTAACTACGGGGGGCGGGGTTTAATAATGCTTAGAAACTGACTTTTTATATTATTTTATGTGGTTTAATGCATAGCTTTTCACTTATAATCAATCCCAAATAGTGTATTTCATACTACTTTTCACCATCATTGTCATTTATCATTAGTTTGTGAATTTGCTTATGTAATTACAAGGGATTATGAAGTGAATCTTATTTACATGTTGTCCCAAATACAAGATGATATATATATATATATATTTTTTAGCCGAAATGAGGCTTGAAAAATAGGAACCACCTTATATTTCAGGACAATGTAGAACATGAGATATTCTTCCACAGAGAGTTTTGAACTATGACTTAATGTTGCTAAACTAGCAATGTTGAATCTGCTTAGGGTAAGTCAGTCCTGAACGCGTAAATTCATGACGACTGAAGACGAGTTGATAGCGTCTCCTGAAGTTACTGCAGAAATGAACCTGGGCTCTCAAACAGTCAGAAAATTACTGCTGTCCCAGATGATTTGCTCTAAGAAACAGTCTGGAAAAAAGTGTCAGAGAAAATGATTTTGACCGCTTCCAAGAGTCTGACCAGACAGAGTATGTCTTCTTCTCTAAAAGAGAAAGTGGAAAAGGGTTTGTCATAACTGTCATATTCATATTCAGGCCAATACAGTTTTAATGATAGTTAATTAAAATTAAACCACCTTCATTAAAGCAAGTTTAATGATGCTTTAGATCTACTTTGCACTGGCTATGACAGTTCAGCTTATTTCTTGCAGATTAAGTCCAGGTTATTTGGATACAGTTATTCAGTAGAGAGTCTAAGATGTTTTTCATTTCTAACTCCATCTAGAAAGACATAATAACAGCACAAAGCAAATTTATTTTTGGGTATAGTGGATTTTGTCTGGGAATTGATCATATAAGTAGGCCTATTAGGACTATAAACTGGTAATTTAACTTCCAACATCTGGTTGATTTGATTTCAAACTCATCCAAAACTCTAATTGGAATCAGTCTGTTTCATAGAGCAGGAACACACAGTTCTGTGTTGAAGGCACTGACGACATGATAATGATTTGTTTTGGCACAGAACAGGCGTGTTACCAGGCAGATGAGGCAGGATGTGGATCAGCTGCCCCCTGAGAGACCTGAGCGGGAGGCGGTGGACTCGAGGTCATCCTTCACTGCTTGTAAGTCGTCCACATGACGTGTTGCTGTTTTAAGTCGCTGAACGTAAGAAGATGCTGAGTCGGCTCCTGTTAGCGTTTCAGTGTGCTGCTGCTCAGGGCCCCACGGAGCCTGATAGAGGTCGAAGGCTGTCTGCTGTACGACATGTCAACACCTTTGTCATATTTCTGAAAGTGTGATGAAGCGGCTCACAGCTCTGTCTCATAGCTGACGGTGTTCTTCAAAATATCCAGACGTATAAAGTCAAAGACAAACAGGATGTGCTGTTTTAGAAGCAGCAGAAAGTGGGCGAGAGAATTATTTGTGTCGTTTGTCGGATTCACCTTTTCTTCTTTTGTATGACTCTTTGTCATCTCCAAGACTGAAATGTTGCTTGATCAGATGTTATGCAGCCCCAGGAGAAAGTTGGTGAGGACACAGAGATCACGTCCTCTCTACAACAACATGACACTATATTTGACTTTTAATTTGAATGGAAAGTTTGTGTGAAAAAAGTTTGGGATATTGATCAGTAACTGCAAGAGAAAAGCTTTGAAGCACAGCGTGTACTTCAGAGCTGGAGATACTGGAAACTGGAAGATTTCATGTAGTTAGAACATGTAGTCAGGAAAAATCTGCTCTTCTTCCTTTCATACATGCATTTTTAAAACATGAGAGCACTGGGCATATTTTAAGAAATGAATCTGGAAATGATCAAATAGATTGAGCATCAGCCTTCGTCTTTGTTTCAGCAATCAAAACAAACAATACTGATGCTGATGCAGAAATATCTAAATGACAGGTAAACAACACCTGACAAAGGGCTAACACTTGACAGTTCTTGTTACCAGGAGGGTTTTTATTTTGATGACAGGTGAACTGACATTTCCCTCGGATGCACTGAGGTTATTTCCTCTGCGTCCTCCACCCACAAAATACCAGTGGTCTCTATTTGGAGTCATGATGTCACTGGAAAGCTACAGTTTTGTGCAACCAGCTGCAGACTGTTGTTGCAAAAGTAACCACAGCAACCGTCTGTGCTTATGTGCACATCAAACTTGTTGGACATGATTAGTTATTCGACGCAGTTCCTGCTGCAGTGTCAACAGACACGTTGATATATTGAAAACAGTCCCATGAGAAATTGCAGGTCAATTAAATTTTTTCTTTCTGCTAATAACTCCCTCCCTCCCACCACAGGTAGATGTAGAGAGTACAAACAACTAGAGCCTGATTTGAAAATGATTTACTGGCTAATATTAATGTTTTAAACAGACACACATAGCATAAAGATTTTGACATTTAGTTATTTAAGGGGAGACGTGAACAGTGTCTGAATCAACTGTCACTAGTAATTATCACACATTTATTTTTGTTAGTTTTTCCAGTTTTAAATGTGATGGTCTGATTTTAGTTAAGTGTTAATTCTGTAAATTCACAGCATCTCAGCTTTGAATGTTTTGAGACAAACTACAGATGTTATTTGTTTTGTTAAAAAAAAATTTGACATGTTTTTGATGCACCTACTGCAACTGTGCTGACGTGAAAATGAAAATGAGTAAAAAACTGTACATTAATGCCTCATTAGCTTTCTTCCACTGGCATTAGCTTTGTGGCTAACTAATTTAGCAACAGATGAACTGAAGGCATATGTTTTATAGTGGCTATACCACTGTTGTTCATTTACTTGCTAGAACTATCTTACTGACAGTCTCACAAATAAACCTAAAATCAAGTTTGTCAGCAGGCTACAGGCATATTCTATATCACTCAGCTACTTTGCTGTTGTGAGGATGGTAGTGGACCAGGCTGATACCAGGCTTATTTAGGTTATACAAAAGGATATATAGAGTAAGCATTTTAGCACTCCTGGTTCCCTCGTCCCAAAGTCAGTGGGTTTTTGGTTAAATGGCTGAAATAAGGTCTGTGGTTTTAACACAAGCTCGAGACATTTTCATGTATAATTCTATGACATAAAGTACAAAAAAGAAAAAAGAAAATACCCCACTTGTGATTTATTTAAGCTTTCACGTGTCTTAAAAAAGGCAGTTGCTGGGGCGCCCCCATAGCCGAATGGTTGGGGCGCGTACCACATGGGCTTAAGTGCCCTGAGCAGCTGGTCCCCAGATCGACTCCCGGTCTGGCCGGATCTTTACTGCGTGTCATTCCCCCACTCTCTCTCCCTGTTTCCTGTCTCATCTCCACTGTCCTGTCCATTAAAGGCGAAAAAGCCCAAAAAAATAACTTAAAAAAAAAAGACAGTTGCTAACGAGTGGCCAAATGAGGCAATAGAGGTTGTTGACATCATAAAACTGATCTACTCACCAGTCCACCTTTACAGCCTCGCTGTGTTTAAACTCACTCTTTCAAACTATGAAAGAAAGGCTTTTGTAGAAGAGGTCAGAGCTAAATTATGTTGCTGAACAAAACGTATCATAAACTTTTGTTGGTCACACAGCTTATTTTCTCCAACCAGGGTGATGCTAACTTCTAGGCTAGCCTACAGAAATTTGTCATCCCTGCACCACTCCATAAGGGGACATTGGTTTTATCTGCATCTGATGCAAGTCTATGATTAAGAAATAAATACTGGAAAGCACTGAGGATGAGTTATAGAGTTGGAGACGAATAATGTTATATATATAATGTAAATAGTAATGGACCAAACACTGACCCCTGTGGCACCCCATGATTCAGCACCATCAGTCACAGCAGTCTGATTTCTCCCAGTAACAATAGTTATTTCTCAAAGTATCGAGGCTCAGTACAGAGTACTAATCATTAGTGCGCTGTTTGTTTTGTTCAATAATTCTCCTAATGTGTCTGTAATGACCACTGCTGCCTGTAGGGGGCACCAGCAGGACTTCAGACTGATGGTCTTCACCTGACTCTCCATCTGGAGGAGATGTTTGTGTGAATGAGACTTTGTAAAGTGGAAAATGAATGCTGTTCAGTCAGGAGAGCTTACTCACACACACACACACACACACACACACACACACACACACACACACACAGATACTGTCAGACTCTTGACAAACTTCCTTGCTGCTGCAGAGTGCAGATATGCTCTCTCTGAGCTTCACTCTGCTGTCAGCTCCTCGGGCTGGAGATGGGTCTGGTGGGCGTTATTGATCGGAGCAGCATCATCACCCACACTCAGCAACATGTTCACCAAAGGTCAACAAAGGTCACAGAGTCAGCTGTGAACCCTGAATACTTTCTCTTTTTATTGACTTCAACTCTCTTCTCGGTGTTTCCACCGTTCAGTTCACGTTCAGATAATAAAATCCTCTGCTGGACGATCAGCAGCATCATATTCACGCAGAATCTGGCACGCAGTATTGATAGATTAATGATCAGAAGGTCATTTAGCTACAACAGTACACAAACTGTTTTGACTTTATAACAGGAGCTGTAGTACTTGCTGCCGGTCACAGTCTTGAGACGTTTCTTCTTATTATCTTGGACCTGTGGGTGTTTGACTTGGACCTGACTCTGTCTCTTTGGTATTTTGACTTTGACTTGTCTTGGTCTCACAGTTGTTTTGACTTGTTCCAGTCTTGTGGGTTTTCTGGGCCTGATTCATTTTGGTCTCAGGGATGTTTTGACTGACTTGTTGACTTGGACGTGTCTCTGTAACATTGGTGTTCTCACTTGGACTTGGTCTTGTAATCATCATTTTTGGCAATTACTTTGCATGTCAACTTATTGTTTCGAACTGTTGTTTATTGTTACGAGTACTTTCACACAGAATATTACGCAGTGAAAAAGCGATGTCATTTTTTTCAGAAAGCGGTTGATTTCTCTGAGCTTTTGAACTGCGAATAAAGGCATCACAATTGTACGGACTGCCAGAGGTAGTTGGTCCTCTGCCTTCGCAGATGCAGCGCTCGCATCCCCAGTAGGACCTCCAACTGTCCAACCGACATCCTAAATATATGTCTGTAACTGGCTGTGTATTCATACTTTCGCATTCTACATTTGCGTAGCGCTTGAATGTGAAAAGACCTTAACTTGTAGTGTTTTTCCTCTGACTTATCTCCATCTTGCAAGTATTTTGACCCGGGTTTGTCTTGACCTGATGACTCGGATGTGCCTTGGTCTGGACTTGTCTCTGCCTTACCACACAAAATTAAGGTTAAATGGAAACAATTTTCTGATGCACCTCTTCAAAATATGAACCTGTAAAGTGTTTGTTTTAGCTTGGACTTGACTCTCTGCTGAATTTATAAAAACCTCCTGAATAGTTAAAATGCACTGACACTTTCCTCCTCTCTGCTGTTACTGCATCAATGTTAAAAAAGGGATGTACTGGAAAGGAACATATAAAAGGCACAGGCATAAAACATGTTAGTATTGGACTTATTCATATGCATATGCTATTATACAGCTGGAGCTAAATCCCAGTGGCAAAACAATGAATACATTTTTTTAAATGTATTTTTATTTTTGAGCAGAGCTTTGATAAATTCCTCTTCAGCGGCAGTGAACTCTGCTGGAGAACAGGAGGCGTCTGTTTCAGCTCCGGGGTATCAAGCAGCAGCAGCATCCGGATGACTGTGGACTCCTGAGACGGTGAAAAGCGAGTGGCTGCAGAGACTGCCGGGGCAAAAAAATGTTGTTCGTAAACAAGCAAACAGCATAATCAGGCCAGCTCCCAGGGTCTGTACACAGCAAAAGTGTTGGGGAGTGTTTGGAAAGTGTAAAATAATTATTCATGAGCGCTTCCCTGGAAGCAGGTGAGTGTGTTTGAATGAATCCTCTGAAAAACAGAATTCACATTCAGATGTTCCAGTGGAAGCACAAAGTGGAACTGACACCTGCTAAAATAATAAAATCTCTTTATTGTGTGGGAAGAATGTAGAATGAATACAGCGAGGCGGCTTCAAGACACAATAAAAACACAAATCTGCCAATTTAAGACAGCACTAATTATAAGATTCACCCTCTGACCAACATCTGCTTTTCAAAAACAAACAAAAAAAAAGTTTTATCAGACTGACTGAACTTGGCATTTCTCTGTACTGAAGAGAGGTCTGCAGCCTCTGTTGCCCTTTTCTTTTATATGGCCTCAGTGTTCACATCAAAGTTCAATCTCTTGTCAGTACGAGGACAGAGGCACTCTCAGTTCTCCACACTTTTCACCTCCTGCCCTTTAAAGACTAAGTACGCCCAAGAATTGGGATACAGCACACTCAGTGTTGCATTATAAAAAGAACAATGAGCTGAAACTCATTAGAAAGCTCAATAAAGCAGAGGAGAGCTGCAGATTCAGGTGGTAATTGTTAGAGTTATATTGATTATAGTTGCTGTAAGAACGTGGCCGTCCTTGATCCTGGTATTTGCTCAGACTAAATCAACAGGCTGGGGAATCTTAAGCTGGACATTTTGAGTTATATTGGACATTTAATAGATGAAGTAATCAATCGAAGGGGCAGATATTTACAGTGTAAAATCAGGGCTCGTGGTGTTTCTTGCATTGGGTCACAGCCCAGAAACCGCGCAACGCATCAAGTCATGCTGGGTCAGATTTTTTGGCTGTTTCCTAACGTTTAATTAAATTTTCAGCAGTGATTAAGTCCCGTCACTGTTTATGTGTACGGCTCATTACACTGAAGGGGGCACATTTAATCTGTGAATGAGAGGCTGACAAACAGTCCTGTTCTAAAGATAGAGAGGAATTTGGGTGATTGAGGGGACGTTTGGACCCGAAAAAACAAAAACCAGCTGAGTGTCGCGGCGCTCTGCATCAGGAGGAGGAAACACATGGTTGTGATTTAATTTCTGTTTGTCTCAGGCCTCTTTTTTCCATGTTTATAAGATGCTTACTTTAAAAAATCCAAGTATGTGGCAACATCCATCCCACTTCACACTGTTTGAGCAGCTGTGTGGAGGTTACACAACTTATTTCTGTCTCATTTCATATGAACAATTGAGTGCAGCACTAGTAACGTTTTCCTGCAGAGACCGTTATCGCCATTTTTAATGGGGATTGATTGAGACGATATGGGAAGAATTAAGCAGGATAACCACATCCTTTCTCTCACATTCTGTCTCATGCCTCAAGTGGGACTTTTTGACTTTTTGAATATATTATCAAGGGGGAGCTGAGGCGCAATAGGACATAAAAAACCTGAGAGACACATCTTTAAATTTGACTGCCAGCTGAAAAATGCAGTGGATCTTAGGCAACAGGTCGATAACAGGAGGACAATTGATTTTGTGATGCACCCACGGCACGAGTGGTTAACCATCCAACATTGTGGCACTGGTTAAAGTTTCCCTTGATAACTAAAAACATTTCTGCAAAGGGCTGTGTTGAAGCAGGAAGTTGTTTCAGGTACGGATGAGACTTGAAATACGGTCCAGGAAATCCAGTTTGAGTGACAGATCCATGAGTTTGAAGGCTTATCAGATGGTTTGAGAGAGGATTTTCCATCTCTGGAAAGCTGTTAGAGTGACAATAATTGTATCTCTCGACGTGACAATCACAAGGTAGAAATAGAAATAGACATATTCTGTTCTTGTCTTGCTTTGGCTGGTATTGGATTGGCCACTTCAGCACCTTGCCAGATGATATCACACTGCAGTCTGCAGCAAAAGCTGAGTGTGGTTCAATTTTTTGGGCTCCGCAACTGCATCACCAGACTGGTCTCATTCAAATAAATAAGAGAGCTGCATTTTTTTTCACACAACACTAAAATCAGTGTGAAGATTCTGTCACTTCCAACTTCTTATCAAACCTGCTTTCTGTGGCTGTTACTTTTTATATGATTACTCCAGGTGATATTTAAAACTGATCTGCTGTTGGGGGGTAGAGAGTGCTGAAACAAGTGCCTGTTCTGTGCACAACAACAGGAGTTAGCGCTATATATGACAACAAATACTAATGATTGGTGCTCAGTAAAAGTATCTGTATGATACTGGTCAGTTGTGTCTGAGGAAAGAAGCTACTCCTGAGTCTGGTAGTTCTGCCAGAGGCGGGGGGAGAGTTGAAAAAGGTTGTGTCAGGATGTATAATGATTTTTCCCTGGAGGGTGGGCAGGAGCTGTCCTTACTGTTCACTGTGGTCTATTCCTATCCTGTTTTGTGGCTGCTCTGAATCAGACTGTGATGGATGTGCAGAGGACGGATTCGATGACTGTAGTGTAGAGCAGAAAGAACATCCTATGCTGGGCCTTTTGAAGGATGGGGCTGATGTTGGTTGGACTCTCATTTCAAGTCTTGGGAGTTTTGAGTCTCCTCGGTTGACACAGGGATACTGTGAGGGGGAGCAGTGCTGAGGGGTGTCTGCCAAGCTTTTTTTAATATGAAGCAGTAGCAGCCAGAAGTGACACAGCTGATTCAGTCCTGGTACAACTCCAAGAGAACTTTTGAAAATTATAAGATTACCTTTCAAGTGAAATGATTGGCAGTCAACAGGTGGGTCGTGATCAGTGGATGTAGTTTGACATCGAAGAACTAAAGCTTTTCAGCATCTGGCTAGACTCTGTCTCAGACAGCTGAATCCTCACAGGCTTCTTTTATTCATTTACACCTCAGATTTACACTTCAGTATCAGACTGATTTATGTCCAAGATGTTTGAAGGGACTAAATTTGAGATCAGATCAGTTCAGACCGGATCGGTTCAGATCAGACGAGGGCAGCAGCAGCGGCAGCTCCTCAGGTGAGTGTTCGTCTCTGTTTTTTGATCAGTTTGTCTTTTAACTCTGAAACTCTGATCATCTTTATGTAACCACGCAGCTTTGTGTTGTTGCCATGGCGTCGATATCTGACACTGCTGCAGCGCCTACATGATTTAGGTGCCACAGTCACATCTGACACACACACACACACACACACTGTATAACTGAAGTGTGTGTGTCACAGTGAGGGAGGAGAGACAGAAAACAGTATTTGGTATCTGCTGTTTCTGTGAGCTGCCTGTATGTTAAATGTTTCCACTTATTTTACACATATGTAGACAGAAAACACACACACTCACAAAAAATATATATTTATATATATATAAATTTTCTCAGATAGTTGTGCTCTTGTCTCATCAGTGTAGCTTCAGGAACTGATGTTGCAGGTCATTGTTGTGCTTGGGTCACAAAAGAAGGGGCACACAGAGTTTAGCTAAATGCTAACAGCTCTGTGTCAGTGTTACTGCAACCTGAACAGTTAAAGAAACAGTTTTTTCCACCCCGCCAGTTATGGTGACTGGCTATATGCTTAGTTTTAATGGATTGTGTTGCTATAGAAACAGATTGGGCCCAAGTTCACTTTTCGCCAGCTGTTGACAGCAAACATACAAACACGTATAAATGTGATACTTCTTTTTGAAACAGTGAAATGTAATGAAACGGTCCCGTCATGTGACACCTAGTTTGGACTTGGATCTATCACCTCTTCAGTGTATTTTAGCAGCTGAAGTGGAGAGTGCAACACTAAATCAATCACTCTTACGTATAGCAACAAAGACCTCTTCTCTGGATTTCTGAGGACTTCCCTGCACCATGATTGGTATTAGGAGGTACCGGTAATAGAAAAACTGACCTCCACCCTTCATGACAATGTCCAAGTATTTATTAAGATATGGCAACCAGTCTTGGACACGGTGGATCCCTCTGGACTGGACTTTGTTCTACCTAATTAACAGCATTGGAGCTGATTGCAGCCTGCCCTAGTAATTTAAATATAATTATGTCTGCCTGCCTCAACAGGAAACATACAACTTCCACATGTGTTGTATCAGAATACAGCTGTCCAGAGGCTGCCCTCTGCTTTCTATCTGTATGTGTGAACGTCTTGTCTCAGCAATATCTCATGGTGAATAGTCTCGCAGAGTGAGACCCGTCTCCACAGCGCTGTGTCAGCACTGGAGAAAGGTCATTATCCTTCTGCTATAGGGGGAGAAAATCACCAGTCACAGTCTTCAAACCAGTCACAGTCGCATTGGATGGTGCTAACCACCACCAGGAGAGTGTGCGACTAAGGGTGGCCAATTCCACACAAAGAAAACGTGTGAAAGACGTATGTTGACTGTGGGATTACATCCTCCAAATCATCATCAAAACTTGAACCATTTTCAGCATGGAGGTTGCCAGCTCTGAGGTTGCTCGTAGCAAAGGGGTTTTTGAAAACGGTAATAGGAAGGAGGCTGGAATAGGTGTCAAATGGCAGGTTTATACCTATAGTCTACATCCGGTGAGTCAGAGTACACGGTGAATAACATTGAAAGTAGCTGTAAAATCAAGCGCCTGTATGCTCGGTGTAATTCAGTCTCAGTTTGAAGGCAACAAAAAAGCCTACAAGTGAGATTTGTAGTGGAAAGCGTCTCTTCGACATCTCTGTATCTAAATCTACTATCAAGTCAGAGCACCTCATTACTGTGTTTCAGCTAATTTCAGCTGCAGCAGGAAATAAATAAAACATCTCCTGGTCTGGATCCTTGTTGTCTGCCAGACGAACCAGGAAACGGCGGAGAACAGGTCGTTATTCCTGTGACGTCGGCGAGTGAACTCAACTGAATGATCATCATCGTGCAATTACGCTGATGTGGTCATTTGTACAATAGATGAACACATGCTCGCGGTCGCTGAAACACAAACACAACACTCATCAACAACACAAGACTCATCAACAACGCTCGATTGACTGAGCTCTGTCTTATCCGCAGGTCTGGATCTTATTTCATTAAATGAGCAGCTTCCGTCTGAACATGTCTGTTAATTAACGCACTCTGCTCTCGTTCCCACCAGCCCACCTCCCCCCAAATGTTTGAAATGTGTAATTAGAAACTACCATCTGTGATCAGTCCTGAGGTCACTCACACGAGTCCATGGATTTGACACGATTATCTGCGAACTGCAGGCTGCTTTGTGTTGTACTGGTTCCCAACCTGGTTCCTATTATTACCAGCCTCATCCTGTTAGCATGGGGAGGCTCTGATGGACTGTTGGGACATGCAAGATGAGGTTAGCCAAGCTGACTACAACAGGCTGTGCATATTACAGAATTAGAGAAATCGTATTGGTTTATTGGTTTTATAATATATGAAGTACTCCCCCCAGCGTTCAGTGCAAGAAAATACATATCTTCACGGACGGATAGAGGTGCCAGTTTAAATGCAAATTTTTGTCTGTGAGGAAGTTGGTCTGCCAGGTGTTTAGCCAGTTTTGTGAACTATTTTGTTTAAAGTCATACAAGTTACACAGCTAGCATCCTGCAAAAGTTAGTTAAATAGTTAGCTAATTAATTTTTATGCTAACTTCCTGTGGCACACTGCATATGGTCTGTCTGAAAGTTACAGCAAAGGTTAAACATATCAATATATATTCTATATAATATAAATAGAATATCGATGTTACCATAGGAATGGGTGGACTTCTGGTTGGCTCGCAGTCGTACACAAGGCATTGAGTTTTGGAAAACTAAAAAACCTTTTAAATCTGACCACAGATGGGACGGTGGATGTGAACTCTGGTCTCTGGTGTAACAGTTGTGCTCTTTGTGCGCTCCACCATCCATCCCAACTACATCTATGTGACTCTGCTACTGTTAAACCTGTATGTCTCCCCCTTCTGACAGTGAGAGTAATTACTCTTGAGCATTAGAAACCTCTCCTTGACGCTTCCTAGGTTTTTGCCACTTCTCCTCCGTACTAGTTCCATACTCCATCTCTGTCGCTAGAATTGCTCTCCCCTTCAGCTTTGGCAAACCAATCATTGCTGGTTGATGTAAAACGCATCACTACTGGTGCACCAGAGCAGGAACGTCGACACAGACACCAGATTTAAACCCTGATTTACCTGGTAATAATGTCAATTTGTTTGGCAGCGAGGGTTTGAATGTAATTCACATTCATTTATATGTAAAAGTCTTGCACTCTAGTTTTAATAAATATAGTGCTTTATGACTGGGTGTGGAACAGGTTTGCAAACTGGATAAAAAGATGCTCACATGTTAGAGCTTATTTTTTTTATGCTGAATACCTGTGTGGTGTCAGACTAAGCTTAAAAGGCTGTGGCTATTTCCTGGAAACGGTAAAGATTTATTTGTCCATTTTTGCTTTAGTCCCTGCGGCCCCAGTGTGCAGTTACATTTTTGAGGAGGTGCAGGTCAGCTCCGGTGGAGGCTGTGGTGCAGCTACAGTGGCTCCTGGGCTCTGTTGCTACGCTTTAACCTCCTAATGCACAAGTTTGAAACCAGCTCGACGCTCAGACCGAGAAGAAAAAACTATTGAAGACATGCATGTTAATGAGCTGACCAACAGTGTCCAACACCACAGTTAGTAAGTGCAAAAAGTACATTTATCAGTCTGTACACAGAGTAAAGTGATCAGCTTTTATCAGCTGTTCACAAATCTTAACGCTTCTGGAATAAAACCAAATTTTGTTTTATATATAGGTGATCTAAAACAATATGTGCCAGAGTATTCTGGGTGTGAGCCGACCACAGTAACGCAGCTGTATCTGACAGACAAGTGCACATACACGGATCAGTCACAACATGAAAACCAGTGAATGGATGAATAACGTTGATCATCTCATTATAACACAATGTTCTGCTGTGAAACCTTGGGTCCTGACATTCATCTGGATGAATGTTGAATGAATGTTGTGGCTGATCAGTGTATTCTGTTTCTCTCCATACAGTAAATGGCAGCACAGTCACGACACAACACGACAAGGGGTAGGACATCATACATGACTTAAAGCAATCATTCTGTTGTGTTTTGAAGCTGTGAAAACTCCTGAATAGATTTGATTTCTGGAGGTTTGTAGGTAATGAGGTTCCAAGACATTCAAGTGATACTGCAGAGACAGAGGAGTGTATTTATAGTCGTTCCTGTACCTGTATATATCTGAGTATATGATGGGCTGTTGAAGTGAAAGCATCTCCTCTGAGTCAAGAGCCTGAATTGCTGATGAAAAGTTAATGGTATCAGTGAGCAGCCCCTCCCCCCCGGGCAGCGGTAATGACAGGGTTGGACTCCATGTCAGGGACCACCAGCAGAGCTCCAGGCCAGGAGGGAGGCCTCGCCGTGGCTGCCCAAGGTGTTGGGGGGGGGACTCCTCTACTGGGGTATACATCATCTGACAGCTGGCTCCAGGAGCCACGGCGCTGAGGATGATGGGAGATTCCCCCGAGCAGGTGACAGGGATCGATGTTCGATCTGAAACAGCGTCACCTCATATGGATTCTCTCCCGACCTTTCACCTTGGCTGTCGACGGCTGTATTTCTTCTTCGTCAACTGTGGAAACAGCTGAGGCCATGATCCAACTGCATGCATTTTAATTTGTTGTGGCTACTTTAAAGTGATTTAAAATCTTGCTCCATCAGTTCAGAGTGAGCTCAGTTCAGCTGGTTGCAATCTGCGTTCTCACCACTAGGTGCCACTGACTTCTTCACACTAATCCTTTAAATGCTAACTAACATGCTAACAGGCTAAAGTAAGAGTAAACAATATACCTGCCTAAAAAATTACCTCAGCAAAGTCAGAACAACTTCCCGACTCTGAAACTGGGACGATCAGAGGGGTGCATGAATGCGACATTAGCCTTGTTTAAAGGATCAGTTTTCCTTCTCCATTCAGATGTGGTAGAAAAATGGCAGTGACTGACCTATCATAATCAACCACCCTGTCAAAACACATGGAGGCAGAGCCCTAACTTTACATCCAGAGAATCAGATGTTATGTGGAAAAGATCTGCAGGTGAACCAGCTCTACCTTCGTTCATCCTCATCGTTCATATCTGCAGCCAAACAGATGACAAATGCAGATCATCTCACTGACTTGTTCCTTAGTTTAATGGATAAAACCCCTCTCTCTCTGTATGTGTTACTGAGCCTGTTTGGTTTTGGTTCCTTCACATATAGAACTGTGTATATCACTATCATGTTAGCAGGAGGCTCGGGAGAAAAAACAGAAAAGCTTTTGTGATAAAAATAATACAGATTACGTGAGAAGGTAGCCATGGATACAACATCCAGTCACCCTTGTCAGTGCATATATGGAGAGATTTATGTGTTTCCACCTCAAGTAGTTGTCTAAATGCTGTGTGTTGTCAGATAGCTGCAGTGTAGGTGGATCCTGACCCCAGGAAGTCACAGCGTTACATAAGCCTGATGGATTTGAATCACAGCCTCCATTTCATAATTAACATTAACACTGAAAAGTTTCCCTGGAAAACTGCGCTGCATTCCACCAGGAATGGTGATTTCATGATCGAATCAGTGATCTTGATTGGTTGCTGCTCTCAGAGAACTCCCACATGTGAGTAAAAGCCGCCAGTGGTAGTGTAAATTAATTATTTTGAAAGTTACTATGAAAACCTTAAAGGACAATTTCAGCTTTTTTTGTTTTGTTTTGTTTTTTTTAACAACCTTTTCAGAGTTTTGGCCGTCATTCTCATCCTCTCTGAAAATATTTTACTCACCAAAGCTGTGGCCAAAAAACTCCATCATTCACTCATCCACTACATCCTACATCAAAAACACTCGGTGGTTCTTCAGTGAGCAGCAGCAAAAAGAGATTTCGGACGCTATGAATCATCGTCATTGCATCAGCGTTCACAGAAAGTACATGCCTCTACTTTTTTGTTTCATTGAGGAGAATCTTTTTGTAGTGAATACATTTCTCAGAATTTTGACACAATAAAATGGAAGGTAAATATAGTGACGGAGGTGATTTATTAAGATCTGAGGACCATCTGAAACCAACACATATTAAAGTTATGTTGTAAAGTTACTTCACTGATCTTAAATGTTTAGTTCAGCTCAGAGTTGGCCTGATGCATAAGCGATCTAACCGCCTGCTTAGCATCTCTGTGGCCACCAGAGGGCCCCCAAGAGCACCTGACATTTTTATTTTTTAATCATACAAATTATTGTAATCAATCATAATCATACAAAAATGCATTGTCTGCTCATTTTAAGTGCATCAGTTTTAGTATGCTACTGTATCACTCTGAATGTCCATCCATTATCTATACTGCTTATCCTTTCGGGGTAGCGAATCCCAGCTAAGTGAAAATACATAATGCGTGTGTTAAGATTTACAGTAGGCGGTGGTTCAGTTTGTTAACTTTTTTCTAAGCTAAGCAATTTCAAAAAAGTTCTTGCAGTGTTATTGACAGATGCTCTGTCCATTACTTGAACTATTAAGACAACATTTTAGTCCGCAGCCCTTCATCAGGCAGCACCATACCTAAAAGAAAAATGCCGATCAGAGGACACCAGCGACACCTCCTGATATGAATACAAATCAGCTCCTCAAAGACAAAAAAACAAAAACAAAAAAAAACACAAAACAAACAAAAAAAACCATGATACTGAGCTTGTACAATTGTAAACATACTAAATAAATATGCCAATGTTATAGAAAATTGCTCCAGATTAAACAACAGGACCGTCTAGAGACATTAGATAAGAACAATATTTTACAGATCAGTTCCAGTACCATGTAGCCTAGAGAAAAATTCACTCACTGGGCAAAAGAGCTTGTAATCCTAATATTCCCACAACTTATTCATATCTACATGAATACAATGCAAGAAAAATATATCTGAGGATTGAAATGTTGTCTTAACAAAGTGAGATAAAGTGATTTGTTTAAGCTAAGTGACTGCATCCTGCACTTAAGTACATTCATCTATTTTGTCACAGTTCACAAAACACCATGACCTTTTAATCTGACTGTCTTTAGTTCTCCTTCAGTTTCCTGTTGCCGTTCAACACAACACTGAACCTATAAAGCTCTGTTTATAAGGTTAATACCACATCTGCTGCACAATTATCATCATCACTGTTTCTGTGGAGTTTATGGTCTCCCAGTTAGATTTTAACCTGGAAGTACTGCACAGTATATCGTGACTGAGCTGATAATGGCAGGTCAGTCAGTTAAGTTTTAATATTCTGAGTTAAAGATTATTTCACACATGAGTCGAGCAGGGCAGAAACACAACCAGACAATCATATAAGATCATCTAAATCACTGTTTTTAGGCAAAACTGAAAGAGAGTTCATCCAAACTGTTTGTGCACATTTACAGTAAGTTAAAGATCAGTATTAATAGAAACATTTAAGAGAAAAAAGGGAAGTTTTGAGAATGGAAAACTGCTGTAATACCTCCATGAAGTCAACATCACGCACTGTTCTGCACCCATATGTATTTTTGTCATCTGTATGTGTCTGAATCCGCCTGCAGTTTCAAAAACTTTACATGTTGGCTGTTGTATATTTTGTGTAACTGAGGTATTTTTACTAAAGAGGATTCAGACAGCAGAATAATCTGACTCTTGTAAAGACAGATTGTCCATTTATTACATTTAAAAGCAACATGTAAGGAGTTCCCACAGGCAAACAAAGGGGATCAGTGATTGGTTGCACACAGGTGTGCACATTCACAGCTGATTCATGTTTCTGTTTGGCTTATGCTACTTATGTTCTCCCACTCATTGAACACAGTCAGGCTAGAAAACTGCAGCCACAGTGAGCAGGATGAATTCACTCTAACTGAGGTGATGTCTGACCAAAAATGCTTTAGATTTGTCTCAAGGCTCTCACAGAAAAAGGAGTCTTAAAAGTCACAAATGGGGCGCACTATTTTTTAAAAATTGCATTTTGATTCCTCTACCATTTGAGATATATCTATACAAAGATGATAAAGCAAGTCAAGTTTATTTGTATAGCACATTTCAACAACATAAGATATAAAAAGCATCAAGACATTATTTAAAACCATTTAAGTAGGAATTAAAAGGAGTGAAGTGGAAAATAAAAATGCGATTTAAAAATATACAAGAGTTGAAGTTACAGTGCAGTGTAAGAAATGAGTCTTCAGCCTTGACTTAAAAGAACTGAGAGTTTCCGTGTTCATAGTAGTAAGAACGACTCGTGAGCCAAACATTTGACTGCAGGGAAGCAGAGGTAATAAATAATGTGATAATAATGAAATAAATAATAATGAATCCATCCAAGCAGCGCTGTGTAAAAGCCAGATTTATCCTCTGAGGACCCTGAATATCTGAAACGTCTTACGATAAAATCCATCCAACAGTGATGAAGCTGTTTTAACTCTGAACCAAAGCGTTCAGAGCCATGCGGCTAAAAATAAAATGGAAAACATAAAGTCATGTTACCGTGAAATTTAGCCACAGCTGCTCAGTGCTGCAGTAACTCTGGGCTGCAGGTGGAATCAGTCTTTCGTATCTGTGAAACTGCAGGGCAGAAGCACCAATAACACATCGCACAGTGATGTATGACGCTATTACACTGCAGACAACAAGATCAGTCAGCAGGGTGCTTTAGTCTGGGCTGCTCTAAGCTTTTTAACAAATACTGCTTACAATGTTTTCTACCATTAACAGCTTTCTGTACTGAAACCATTAATGCATGAATAATGACAGTCTGGTAATAATGTTGGTGGTTTTTAAGAGATGAGTGAAAGCTACAAGTTTCATTTCCACTGAAAGAAGGAACCGAAAGCAACTAATGTAAAGAGATTGATAAAGCACAGTGAATCATACAGGACTTATATGAGACTGGTGGGACAGGTGCCATACACTGGTTAAAACAGAAATCATTGCATGACCTGTGGTCTGCAGCATAACTGGCTGCTTTTTCATTACCATCGGTCACAACACATTTATCAGAGATGTTGTGGATAATTTGGCTGTCAAAAAGACATTTTGGGAAAAAGTTCAAGTCTCCTTTGCCTGTTTGTGTATGTGTGTGTGAAAGAGAGGGGGAGAGAGAGGGGGAGAGAGGGAGAGATCTGCTGCCTTTGCAGCCATGAACAGATGGAGAGGTGACTTTTTTGCCCTGCACCAAGTCTCTCCGGACGCGTTCCCTCTAGGCTCTGGAGAGCCTCCAGCAACTAAATAAATGCTTTAGATGGTTTAGGTTATGGATCGGGGGCTCCATTCACAAAAACATCTTTAGGTTAAATACAGGTCCAAACTTGTCAAGAGGCTCCTGGTGGACAGGTAATGGTGCTTTCCAGTTTTACTTGGAAGCCAGAATTTTTGAGTTCCCAGTCAAAAGTTTCAACTGTAACACTCCCTGAAGTCAGTTTTCCAACTTGGAACTTGGAGCAACCTCACCAACACCGACCTAAGAATTCAAGATGGCTGCTACCTGCATCAGTAGACTTCAGGGGGGACGCACCATTATTGTTGTTGGGCGTCACGTTGTGCTCCTCACCTCCTTTCTAGAGATACAGGAAACAGTGAACATCAAGGCACACTATACAAGCACCCTTAGGCTCTCCAAATAAACTTTATAATTTTACATTTTAAGTTACATCAGTATTTACTCACTTGGCACTGTGCTTTTATCAACGCTGAAGCTTCACTGCAGTAGGAGACCTTGAAATAACAACTAAACCAGTTAAATGAGGAGATCAATTAAAGAAGTGCAGTGATTTTACTGTCAATTTTACATGATTTTAACACAGAAAGTAGTGCCCCCCACCCACCGCCCTTCTTGGATTAGCTACTGTGGTGAGCTGCACAGGGAGCTACTGCCGGGCCAACTTGTTCCAAACCAAACAGCTCCCTGTTCATCTGCACACACACCAGTTTGTTTACACATGTTAGGCTGTGTGTTGACGTCTTGTGTTCGCGCTGCAGAAGTAGCAGCAAACAAGAGAAAGTTTGCTTATGTCATCATGTTGTAAGAATATTAAAGAAAACTAAATATAATGGCTAATTATCCTCTACGGCAGAGGTGATGAGTTCATTATCCTACCTGAGGGTGTAAGGATAGAGGGTGTTGTTTGCTGTATGGATTGTGAAGCCCCCCTGAGGCAAATTTGTGATATTGAGCTAATATAAATAAACCTGACCTGACCTGACTTGGCCCCACAATAAGATAAGATAAGATAAACTTTATTTACCCCACTACCCCAGTTTACGTTATAGCAGCAAGAGACAAGAATTTAACCAAAACCCGTTCACTTTGGGACGAGGGAACCAGGAGTGCTAAAATGCTAACTTACTTCAGGGTTTTAGGATTGATTCCTGTACTACTTTATTACCCACTGGATTACATTGCAGCATCATCATTTACACCCAAAAACATGGGACAATAAGGCCCAATTTAAAAAATAGTGCAGTTTTCCTGGGTTCATATTTGTAAAAATTTTATTAATATTTACCTTATAGTAATTTTACCATTGTTTCTGTCTGTTCTTCATCAAAAATCCAGCAAAACCAGGGATGAATGTTTGCTTGTGTCCTCTTGACATTTAATTTCCTACAGTATCACTCTGATTATTTACAATTATTTTGAGTTTTGGGTCCTCCTTGTCCTCAGAGATGCCAGTCTTTGTGGTCACTGTCTCTTCAGATCAAACGTCCAGCTCCTCCCCTGCCTCTCCTGCATCAGACCGACTCTGCAGGACGTATTGACATTAGATACACAGGTGTGTTGTGACAACAGTGCGTTCAGGAGGGGAGATGAAGGACAATGGCAGCAAATCAGGCAGGTGAGCCCTGACATGGCACATTCCTCTGATCTGATTCACATGAGGATGGATGTGGGGTTGGTATTTTCAAGATCCTATTTTTGTTCCCTCTATGTTTTCAGTTTCAATTTGATATACTCATTAAAACATCCTTGATTGTTCAACTGCCAAAACCCAGATGACAAAAGGTCTGTTCACTCACATCAATTAGATTTACAAGCAGCAAGATCACTAAATACTGTATACAGTTAGTATGTAATCACTGCACTGATGGAGGATGACAGGTCGTGGTGACTTTGGGAACAGTTATGTGAATCAGCGGCTCTCCTTCATGTGCAGTCAGTGTTTTATTTAAAGTGAGGCAGTGTGCTGTGCCGTTAAATGGCAGCTTTAACCACCTCTCTGCCTCTCTGTCATTAGCATAGCGTAGGAGGCAGTGCTGATTGAGTGGCCAGTTGGCAGTCAGAGAGAAATTTCTTTTCAGATTCTTTGTCCATATTCATGTGTTTACACCAGAAGAAAATCACCACACATGAGCACAAACAGTGTTACACATACAATCTGATTTCTGCTTTTCATAGCTACATATCAAACAGATGTGCACAGAGGATCAGAGGCTTTAATTCTATATCATAGGGGAAGTTTTACAGGTTTTTACCAAAACAGCTGTTAAAAAGACAAGCTCCTCTCTGAAAATGTTGAACATACCCGTCAACTTCCCTAATGTCTTTGAAAGGTCAAGTATCTGTTCCTCCATGAAGGTTAAAAAGGTATCTGAATATATGATCATGATAAAAACACAGGTCAAAACACTCCTATTCAAAGCAGATTCAAATTAAACTCTGATTCAGTTTTATGTTTCTTTTTTTTAATTGGACATAAATTCAAGCCGTGGTGCCCAATCTGGGGGTTGTGACTCCTCCCAGGAGAAAAAATAAAAATAAATCTATTCTAAGAGGAAAAGAAAGGAGATAATATAATTCTGCTTTACATCTAAAAAAATTAATTCAATGAAATTTGTATGACATTGATTTTGAAAATGTTACTTTATTCTCCAAAATTACCATTTAATCTCAACATTTTACATTATCATTGAAATTTCGTAATTTTTTATCCCAAAATACTGCAACTTTACACTTAAATTATTACATTTTTTGTCAAAATATCAGAATTGCTATCTTAAATATCTTTTTTCCCCTCAAAATATATATTTTTTCAAATTAGTACAACTTTTTTAGGTTGACTTATTCTAGTGATAAATATAATCACTTTTTTCTCCCTCTAAATGTTACAGCAAATATGATTTTTCTCTTGAAATATTTTGAGTTTATTTTTGATTTATTCTCCATTCTCAATCTTAAATGTATATACTGTTGTAATATTACAACTTATGTCTCAAATTTTTACATTGTTCCTAAATATTTTGACTTTTATCTCAAAATATGTCCACTCAAGCTCGAAATATTACACATTTTTGCTCACAGTATGTCACCATAATCTTTAATACTGTCAGTTTGAATATTTATTTCAATTTTTCTCTCAAAAATATTGTTTTATTTGTCAAAATATTCCAACTCAATCAGTTTTATGAATATGAAAACTTTATTCTTGAGATATTGTGACTTGTACTCAATGATAGGTTGAAACAATGAGATATGTGCAATAATATAAGAGAATATCTGATAATTTAAAATTTCTTTGCTTTTGGCGGAAGTGAGCCTCCATACATCGCTCCAGAGCAGATCCAGATGTGGATTTAGCTGATCCTTCCTCTCAAGTTCCCAGGGCTTTTTCAGCCTGGATCTCAACCGGGAGGAGGGAGGGGGGCTGATGTTCTCCATAACCAGGGCTCGGTTTCTGCTTGATTACCTAATTAATTCATAGATCCACCTTAAAAACAGGGTAATCCCGGGGCTGGTCCCTCCCTCTCTGTCGCGGTCTCCAGCACCAGTTCACCTCCCTCTGTCTCTCTCTCTCTGCTTTGCTCAGTTCCCCAGCTCGCCCAGGAAAAGACGCTGATCCGGACGTTGGGTCTTTTCTGTGGTCCCGGTTTGAATGTGTCGGACCCCCCTCCCTCCCTCCTCCTCCTCCCCCAGTCCCAGTCCCACCCACCGCTCTGCAACACACCACCACCACCACCAGTGCTCATTTACTGGATCTGCTCTTTGTTATCAGAGCCTTTCCCTCCTCTGCTTTTTATTTCAGGAGAGAGAGAGAGAGAGAGAGAGAGAGAGAGAGAGAGAGAGAGAGAGAGAGAGAGGAGGAGAGAGAGAGAGAAAGAGGAGGGAGTTTATTTTTCCCTTTTAACGGATTGATTTCTGACTGAATCTCGATCTGGGTTGTTTTCCTTCCTCGGAGGGGCCGCCGCTGCAGGGACCGGAGCACCGACGCTTCTACGAATGTAATCACTATCAAATAAACTAGTTTTAAACGTCGGAACAAAAAAGAAAAGAGGGGGGACGCTGAAGATTTTTTTCGCCCCCCTCCACCTCGGTCTGTCAATCATTTTTCCACCACTGCAGTTGTCAACTTGGAGCCCTGCTGGGAAATGGACAAACCTCTCTAAATCGAAGACGCTTTGCTCGCCCTCACCGACAGCAAACCACAAGGACGTGATTTTGGACGAGGATTTCTCCCCCGGAGAGCGGAGAGAGGTAACGTCTTAATTTCTCGGTGTTTTCTCTCCTTTTTGCCCTAAACTTTAACTCACTACAAGTCCGCCTTCTTTCACTTCACTTGTAGCCGTTACGACGAGGGATCGCGTGCCTGCCAGTGACCGTTAAAGTGATTTTTTAAACGTGTTTTCAAGGAGTCTGTCGTGTCCCCAGTTGTCCGCACTGCTTAGCATCCGGGTAACGTTCACAACTGCCTGTTTCCTTACCTTGACACCCACTTATTAGCAACTACAGGCGAATCCGAGGATTTTCCACAGGTGTGAACGCGCAACTATCCCCTTCGTGTTCACCGTAATCTCTATTTTATCATATTCCAGGCGAGATTAACTCCCCAACGGTGTGTCTCTTAAGTCCCCCCCGCGAGGCACGTTTTCTACCCGTTTCCTTCTCGCCCAATGTCCCCACAGTTAGTAAGGTTACAGCCCCGATACGTGCCTTTCTCTCGCTCTGCAGACAAGCGCTGTCAAGTCTCCATTCAAAAAAGGTGGACGTTAAACGCCAACTTAACATCGGTTTTTGATGCACCAAAACACCCCTTAAACACACGCTTTGCCGATGTACGATAGTTTAGGGTTGAACACGCCTATAATCTATCGAATATGACTTAATTTTGATAACATAGGCAACTTTTAGACTTGGTACGCAGTAGTTTCTATCGCCCGCTGCTGTGTATTTTCCAGCTCGTGAGACTATCAGTGCCTATCAGTTGGTAAAGTTGTAATTTTAGTGAAATAACGTGTTTTATGTGTATTGGGGGTATGCCGAATTGAAGAGCTGCTTCTACTGATTGCGAAAATGCTTTTCTTGTGTATAAAAGATCAATATTCGCAACCTAATGAGGAAATTTAATAAAAAATTGCCGGATTCTGCATGGTGCTGTTGTGACGGGTCTCCCCGGGCGACGGAACGGCACGTATCGACTGTTGCAGGGGCTGCTAGGCAGGAATCAGACCGCCTGCGGATGTCTCCGAGTGTCTGGAAACAGTTTGCTCATAGTCTCTGCTTACAATGTTTTGTTTTCCGAGTGATATTTCCCCTTGGTAACCATAAAAGAACCCCCCCCCCCCCTTTTCAGAGATTTACACGGGCTCTGGTAACTTGATAATAAAAACAGGCATTTTTTCAGCGGACACTGGTTGCTGCGGCTTGTTGCTCATGTGGTGGTATTAAAATGTGTTTCTGGTATGACTGGTGTCCTTGCACTGTTGTCATGAATGCGGTGCCTTCAGGGTGAGCTTGTTCAGCTTGTTGGAGTGGTTTCCCCACATTTAGCACTCAACAGTGTAAATAGTGCTTCTGCTTCCCAGGCTGTCATAATGACGGGCTTCAGTGAACGAGAGGAGGAGAGGAGATAGAAAAATATCTTTACCGTTTTATTTTAATTAACGGGCGTTCAGCTCGCGAAGAACCGGTCTTACGTCATCCGCAAAGATGGGCGGATGGGCAGCAGCAGCTCTGCTTTTTCTTTTTCCTCCTCTCCTCTCATTTCATCCACCTCCTACCTCCTCCTCCTCCTCCCTTCTCCTCCTCCCTCTCTGTATCTGGGTGTGTCCTGCCTTATTGCGTTAGGAAGGAGGGGGGATCCCGCATCTTGGCTCATGGTGACTCCTCCTCAGCTTGTGACCTCCAAACGAGGGCATTGCTCCTTCTGTTTTCCAGCACCGCTAATTTACCAAACAGAGAGGCTCTTTGCAAAGAAAATCAGGCTGCAGGCAAAACTTTGATGCCAGTTTCAGAGAAATATGTTGAATTTTTGGTGATTTTGTGAACAGCGATGGCACAGTGACTCTGTTGTTTGCTGGTTCCTTGAGGGGAAAATGGCTACTTTTGATCAAATATGCTTGTTTTTCACTGTATTTCACCAGCTGCAAGTCCAAATCCCACAAATCGCTTCATACCCATTTGAATATAAAGGAGAAACCAAATGATTAGTGATGCATTGATCTGATTTATGGGGTGCTGAGACCCGACAGAGCTCCTGCAAGTTCCTGCACACCACAAAGTCTTATTGACAGCATGCATTGGATCAAAAACACCCAACTGACAAAATCCCTTATAAGAGATTATCAATGTCTTCAGGTCCCTTCACACAGGACGATGTATTGAAACGAGGACCGGTTCAGGATTTCCCTCGTGCTGCGATTCAGCCGAGGTGGTCTGCCACACCAGATCCTGATGCGTCTTGTCTTGTGATATAATTAGTTAACATATGACGGCCTGAGCAGCAGCCACACTAATGGCGTTTGCTGTGTGAAATAACACCTCTGCTCTCGTTCCCTGAAGGTTCACAGTTTAATTTTAATATAAGTGTATTTATTTTTTATGAAGTTGGCTGAGGTGGTCTTTACTTGAGGCGAGCTGGCCTATGTCTGATTCTAACTGGAGCAGAAAAGATTCGTTGATGAATCTTTATTCTTTAACTAGTTAATCAGTTCACTGTTTAAGTCATTTTTAAAACAGAAATGTCAAATAATAACCAGTGTGAGGATTTTCTTTTCTCCTCTAGGCCTTGGACAGTTGATCGAATAAAACAAGACATTAATTTAATGACGTCTCCGTGAGCTCTGATTAAACTGTGATGGACATTTTTTTATTACCCAGTTAACTGAGAAAATAATAACCAGAATAATTGCTATTGCTGTGTATTACAGTCCTGCAGATAAAGTCAGAATTAAAGCTTTTACACTCCCAAAGGGCATGGCGAATAAACAGCACGGAAATGTGAAATATAGGCCAGTTTTGGACATATTTTAAGATGTCAGTGGGACATTTGAGGTCCTGCTGTGGTTGCTAGCACCGCATCTGAAGAGTCAGGGGACCAACTACTGGGATCCCTTGACCCAGAGCAGCCTCTGGCAGTACAGAGTACTGGGTTACTTACTTTTCAGTAGAGTACAGCCACCAGTGATCTTCTAACAGAGCACAGGAAACTAAATTCCTCTTAAAGTCACTTCATATCGTTGCCCATCTTATTATTGACCTGTACATTAGTTAACAGGATTTTCTCACTTTGTAATGAATTGAACATTAAGATTAAAAGTTTTCAGGACAGGAGACTAGCTTAATTTGTCATCAAAATTTAAATGTGTACTTAAATGTTGATAATTAAAAGAACTAACAAGTGTTGTTTGTTTTAAACTTAAACCTATTATTGTAAGTAAAGCGATGAAAGTCCTCTACCCAAACTATAATCTTTCCCTAAACCTAACCAAACCTTTACGACAGCATTATCACATCATAAAAGGGTTAGATATGTGGATTTTTAAATTCTCATTCTGGAGACACTCCCATGGTTCATGTCAGAGAACAGGGACAGTTTAATCTGGAGGATTTGATGTAAAAAAATCTGCAGGAAGTGTTTAGTTAGTCATTGATAGCAGCTTAGCTATGACTGGGAAAAACAGTGAACGTGGAAAATACTGGAAGTTATTAGTGAATGAAAACAGTTTTAGTGTTAAAAAGAGAAAGTGAGAGCAGTACTGTGGCGAGTGTGACATGTTGTAGTGAGGTATTACTGCCGTGAACATGTACGTTGTACTGAATTTACACTGTGAACTATGTAATGTGGCTGCAGGTAACTTCACGCTGAGTGTTTCTTTTTTTTCCAGGCCTGTTTGCTCATGCCGGCCACACCCCTGGCTGCTCTTTGAGACTCTGCCATGATTTGAATATGAGTTTTTAAATGAGACTTTTATGCACGCCTTATGATAGAGTGGCAGCTTGTTCAGGAATAGGCTGAACCCCCACCTGATGCCCCTGCACAGGATAATAGATGGGTATAGATAATAACAAATGGACGGATGGTGCCAGCTCTAATGAATCACATCTGAAAACAACGCCGCTTTCCCTCTGATGGATTTTTATCTCTCCATCCTCGAGCGTGACCTCCTCCCAGCCGAGGACACAGTCAGGTTTACCTGCAGACAGATGAGTGCTCTGTTTGTGTCTGAGGCTGCTGCTGAGGGCCTGATGAGCACAGGAAGAGGCGGATGCTGACTCAGTGTGTCTGTCCTCTTAACGTCCTGCAGGAGGTTCAGGCTCCTCCAGCAGCAGAAACAAGAATAGATTCAACATTTCATTCTTATTTTATTTAGATTTTTTCAGCTGAAGAAGCTCAGTGTGATCTCAGGTGTCACTGTCACTTATTCCTGATGCTCCAGGTGGTGTTGAGTTTCATTATTTTTACTATGTTTTTGAGTTACAAGAGTCATGAAAATATCTTCTGCCATCTTCTAATTTCTTAAACCAACTTTGAGTATTTAATGATACTAAACAGACACCTGACTGAAGTTTTTTCACTATCACCAACTACGTAGACAGATGTTTCTGCACTGACTTGAAGTACTTTTAAGGTTCGATATCTGGTATCAGCAGCTATTTTTGTCTGTGCTTCAGTGACTGTGATCATAAGAGCTAAGGATGAGCTCTGCCTCAGGTTGTGGAGCTGTGAGAATCTGGTGTCCTCTGGTGATTATGCCTCTGCACCGGTGACAGCCATCGCTGGAGGCTCAGTGTTTTTTGGGTAGTCCCTCCGCCTGTCCCGTTCCCGTGAACGTGATAGCTCAATAATGCCTTGAGGGAATTTCTTCAAATTTGGTACAAATGTTCACCTGGACTCATGGATGAAGTGATGATGAAGTTTTCGGTGGTCACAGGTCAAGGTCACTGGCCGGCATAGGAATAATACATCATTCTAGTTTTCATTTTTAAATTGATCTTTTATGTGTAAACGATCAAACTGCTCCCTACATGGAGCATTAATGAAGTTTCATCTATTCTATTTCTTTGAATCAGGTTTTTTTTCTATGTGATTTTCCTACATTTCCCAGAAGGCCTTTTGAGAAACAAGCAGAAAGAGGAGATGATTGATTGAGGTCTAGTGTTTATATCTGTGTCTGTCTGGTTGTTGAAATGGCCCTGTCAGCTCATGGATGCTGTTTGGGTTTTACCTGCTGTCTAACACATATGATCTGATGTGTGGCTGCTGCAGTGAATTGTGGGAGACTGAGGCTGTTGTGTTTGAATACACTAGCTGCAGGGTTTCCTCTTCTCTGATGGATTTCTCTCTCCTCGTGTGATTTGTTCAATGTTGATTTAAAAATGGCATCTCTACAAAAAGCACTTGCTCGCTGTTTTAATTTGTTGAATTATGTGTATGTGTATTGTACTGTAACTCATTCTGGTCCCAGTGAATACGGTTTATTAAATTTTTTGGCAAATTAAAGTAACACATGTGAACTGTTAAAAAGAAATGCGTATGTGGTTTGACGTGTTGGCACCTCAGACCAACTTGCTACACTCACAATCAGGCTGCAAACAAGTGTGTTACTGTGATCACAGTGATTCAGACCTTCAGACCTCCAGATGGAGTTCAAATCCTCTGGGGCCTGATTTTACAGATCAATACATTCTGACTCACCCTGAGGCAGAACAACAGTTTCCTCTCTCACTGCTGAACTCTGAACTTTTCAGTCTTCTGTCGGTCACTTTATGATGGTTTAACTGTGGAATGAAATATAAAAGTAAGCTATTTTATTTTATTCTGACTCTGTCTGACGAACAAACTCTGATCTTTTATCGCTCTCAGGTTTTATGTTTTTGCCTTTTGATGCTTTTATGTTTTGTCGGTTTTTACACACTAGTCCTCACTTCAGACACAATATTTCATATTTTTATAGCTTAACTTCAAGCTTTATATCTGCAATGAATAAACACAGTTATGTAGCTGACTGAGGAATTGCCTGAATGACGGATAAAATCCTTCATCGCCTTTACAGTATACATCATTTTCACCATGATAGCCATTAGAGGTGAGAGATGTAGTTGACTTAATTTGCAACAATTGTGATGTTACTCAAGGACATTTTTTTCTGACTTTTTAGACAAAATAATTTCTTAATTGATCAAGAAAACAACCTGCTAAATGATTAACAACTGAAATAATCATTAGCTGCAGCCATAACATCAGTATATATTATGATATCATAGGGCTGGGCAGTTAATCACATTTAAAGTTTAAGGAAAACCTCTGTTAAAAAGAAATGTTCTTCAGTAAATGCGTGATGTTTCCAAAGGCAGTGAGTAATTGTGATCTCAATATTGACCAAAATAATCGAGCAGACCTGTGATATAGTATATTTTCTGGAAAATCAACCATTTATAAGCAAAATAACCAGACACCAATGTTTCCAACAAATTAGATATCTGTAAAATCCTAGTGCTTCATCACATCAGTGCAAATTTGAACTCTTACAATCAGAGACATTAAAAGCTTAGATGCAGTATGGAAAAATCTGTGACAGCTGATAGATTTATACAGTCTACCTCTATAAGTTATCATATTACCCACCTCCAGTCCTACACCTACAGAGACTCATGCTCCTGTAGCAGCCAGAGCAGAGTATCATTCACAGCTGGGACTTAAGAACCCGAGTGAAACACACCGACCATTACCCCGGTGTGGTTTTTGAAATTCAGTGAAATGTGGAAACCCCTCTGCAGATGGAATCCCTGCTTGTGAACCAGATCCAGCAAACGCACACTTATGTGCCTCTTATGTAAGTCCACCATCAATTATTAATGGACGCAGTGCAGCTGTGAGAAGCTCAGTCCTATATTTAAGATATGGATGCTCTCTGCTCCTCAGCAAAGCCTCACAGTTTGTGATTATAATAGAGCTGTTGGCCTTTATAATTATTTCATAATACTGCTGGCTGGAAAGACTTCACCCCACTGTAAAGGAGACCTGCGGAAACACAGCTGTGTGCGATGCCTTTATTTATTAATTAATATTTTAAAATTTAACCAATCTTTTCTCAAGAGTCTCCTCCAGATAGATAACAACACAAAATACACCACAAAGGAGAATTAAACAGAAACTTAACTATTACAATATGAATAAAATTTCCATGAGCTGATGCTAATAATAGCTGCAACTAATGATTATGCTCATTATCAGCGAACTCTGTCCATTAGTTGATCAATTGATTCATCTTTAATCCTTAAAGTGTTTATCGTAGACTGCATGCTCTGGTTTTATTTATCTCAGCTTATTTATTTGAAACAGGCCCTGTTTTATGAATATATTTGATCATATTTTCGTAAGAAGACTGATCTCCTCCTGTTTTAATTTGTTATTAATGCAAATATGACACATTCTCTGTATTTACCTCTTGTCCAACGCTCACCACTCAGCTTAAAACCCTTTCCCTGATGGAATAAAAGCATTTTACAGCATTCCTTTGTGAGTTTATATTTACTTATATTACGGCCATGGAAAATAGATTTTTGTATCAGTATCAGAAGTCTGCAGCTCAGGCGGAGGCGGAATGGTTTCGACAAAGTCATTGTTTCACTTTCATCTTTCATGCACCAGCACAATGTGCAACATATGCAAATTCCAGATCCCGTTCAGTGCTGCACACGACGTATGTTAAAGTGCAGGTAACCATAGCAACAGAACTGATGCTCCAGGCTCTGTTAGCAGTTCACTGACTGGTGAAACTTAACTAACTGAAGCAATGTGAGTGGAGATGATAGAGGACGATAATGGACTCCAAGATGTCCACATGGGGACGGTTCTGCCTCCTCATTGGACGAGTGGACACCTTGTTGCCGCACCTGCCTTTTTGGAAATATCCGCACAGATGTCGTGGAGGCGTCGGCAGGATTGATGATTGTAACTGAACCATCTGAGAGTGTCCTCCTGACACATGCTTACATAACACCTCTGTGTGTGTGTGTGTGTGTGTGTGTGTGTGTGTGTGTGTGTGTCTGGTGGTTGGCAGGTGCTTTGTGGGTGGGAATGTGGGAGTTTGTGTTTGTGTGTGTGACAGACAGGAAGGTTTGAGCTGTAGGGCGGACATTCACGTTTTTTAAAAAGCATAAACTAGTTGATCAGGGCTGTGGTTCAGTAACATTTAATCAGATCTCGTCAGGTTCAGTTTTAATTATGTGCAAGTACCTCAAGTTATTAATGACTAAAACTCAAAGAACCAGATACATTACAGTTTTAACCTGTGACCTAATTAATGGTGACAACCTGTAGCTCCAATCTGAAAACGAAATCAGCTGCAGTAGATACAAAATGTTTACTGAACATGTATCTGTATCTGAGTGAAAGCAAGCTATAACTTTGTAAAGAAAAAATAATATATGCTTAAAAGTTCAACCGAGGGACTCCCCCTGAAGTTGACTCAATGCAGAAACACCGGTCATGGTTACAGAGTGGTTTCTATTTCAGAACAGACACCGGAGCATATTAACCACCAGCCAAAAGTTTAGCTGCTCTTGAATTAACTTTAATTATCTACTGCTGACATAATCTGCTGCCAGTGATGGGTAATAAATGAGAAGCTGCTACCTTTTATTAATGATATAGTGAGCAGAGATAAAAGGTTTGATAAAAAGGAGTTTAACAGATCTGGATACTTTTGGGACCTGGAAAAACTGAATGCAAAATAAAACCGCCTCTGCCCTTTGTGTGACGTTTTTCTTGGTAACTACCAACTGTGCCCATCCCATCACTCAAACAAATACATGACTCAGTCGAGGTCAAATTAAGTGAGATAAACCATGACCGTAGATCAAGAAACGATATGCAACAGCTGAATATGTCTGTCTGCATTAATCACAGTGATCAGTGACAGATTCTGGCCTAATTGATTGGTTTAATGTCTAATTAGATGTCATAGACATTTATAGACAAAATTTAAATTTAAATAATTATAGTCTAATTATGTAGGATTTAGACTATTTATTGAAAATGATTTGATTAAATTTAGGACAGAAAATGATGTGCAACATCTGTCTTTCAACACAGTAATGCTAAACTACATAAAGATATCTTTTTGGTTAAATAATCAGACCTAATTTCTCTTCATTATTCAGCCTGATGTGGTGTTTAAAGTACAACACCCTGCTACAGCTGCACACATCTCATTTTTCATGCTCTGGTGCACGAAGATGACGTTCTCCTTCTTAACCCCACCCACAAAAGCTTTGATTGGTCTTTTTTTCCCCAATCAGTGAAGCAGCTGTCAGTGAACGCAACAGCAGACCTGTAAATTTCAGAGGCCTGGACTCAGGCTGCTGTTCACCATCCTGTATGCCTTCTGTGGTTTTTTTTGTCAATGTAGGTCGACATGTCGAAGCAGCGTGCACTGTTTTGTTTACCACATTCAAATGAAGTTTAACTGACATCTGAAACACACTGGTCAGGTCCTTAGGTGTGAACGTGAAGTCCCTAACAGAGAAGCTTTAAATTTAAAGACGAAACAACGATTAATCATAAAATACAGTAAGATCATAGGAAGAAAATAAACCAGTGACAAAAATTAAACATGAAAATAAAAATAGACTGAATAATGACGGGGAAATCCATGTCATAGAATAATGCAAAGAATAAAAGTAGAATGCAGTAAATAGAAAAGAACAAACTAAACTTAACATTAAACATCTGAACTATAAAATATTATATACCTCAGTCTGTGTGAGCACAGCAGTCATTGTTATATATTGATGATCTGCAATCCAACAGGAGGATTTTTAGCTCCTTTTCTTCCTCTCAGCGGTCTAACTTTAACTCTTCTCACCTCCTAAAGGTGAAGGTGCTGCTGTGACACGCTCAGATACGTGTGTATGTGTGTGTGTGTCTGTGTGTGTTAATCCTGATGAAGCCGTCGGTGCAGAGAGGTGTTGAAGCTTGTTGTGAATGTGATGAGCTGCAGTGAGCTGAGCGGTGTGTGTGTGAGTGAGTGTATGAGTGTGTGTTTAATGCTGTGTACTAACAGACATAGGTGTGTGTGTTTGTGTGGGAATGTTACATGTGAGTGTATTTGCTGCTCTGTGGGTTGATACGGTGTTGATGTGCATCAGTTGTTGCTATGAGGATCAGTAATTATCAGTTTGCAGAGTTTTATCTGCTGATATTCAGACTCTACAGATTGATTTGTCTGTGATTGATTTGCTGATGAGCCCCAATAACCTTTCACATGATTATGTTCTCAAAATATGGTATAAAAAATCATATCTGGAAGATTTTTACTTATTGTCTGTACAGCTTTTTATCTCTTTGTTATGAACAAAGTTTTAGTATGTTAATATATTCAAAGCAGGGGTGGGAGATATTTTATATATTTTTATGATACAGCACATTTTCTTGATATCGTGTTTATGGATAAAAACAACCTGGTGTAAGTGTGTGTTAGGTTCCTCCAAAGTTAAATCTAAGGCACCAAAGACTCAATGTTTCAGTGTCAGCAAATGTGCTTTCACACAGCAAGCTGTTAAGCTGGATTTATACTTCTGCATTACACGGTGTAGTTTTAGAGCCTTTGTAAGTAGCCGCTGTAGCTGCAAAAATGCAACTGACTGGGGCTATGGCGGCCACAGAGATGCCCACTTTGGGACCACAGCAACTGGGTTTTCTCCTCTCTGTGGACCTCCCTCGTATCACACAGTAAACATAGGACTCTAGATAATGCAGGAAATGTGATTAAATGGCCTGATTACATATGATACACCTGCTGGATCTCATCTCATACCCAGGCAGAGTGGGCTTAAAGTGGAGGAAATGGTTGCATGACATGATTACAAGGGGTGATTGATAAGTTCATGGCCTGAGGTAGAAGGAGATGAGTTAAACAGCTTTCGTCACAGCCACGTGTGGATCTGCTCTTTGATTGATTATTCAGAAAGTTGTATGGTTTTTTTGTTTCTGGTAATTGAAAACTGCATTTTTGATTTGAACTGGTCAAACACCCGCCCTGTTGACCTGATCTGGCCCTTCAGACTCCTACGTCCTACCCAAAATGAAGTGGGAGCTCAGTGGTGGCCATTTTGACAGTCATTGCTGCTGTCTCTCAGACGGTGCTGATTTGCAATCACCCAAAACTTCACACTGTCTTTAAAATCGTCTGTAGTCATACAATAAGTTTGAAAAAATAAACCTTCGTCAACTCAGATTGGACAGATATTCATGAAGGTGGCAGTGGCGTGATAAGAGAGGGCGGCTATCTTGTTGGCACAGTGATGTTTACATCAGAGGCGGAGGAGACAGCGACAGCAACGGCTCTGTCTGAAAATTTCCTTAATGTTGAACTTTATATACAATATATTAAACAGACTGCAGTGAAGTGACTCAGCTCCAAGACTGAGCAGCTGTGTAATTTAGACCGGTGTTTGTGTAGTCCACTGTGTGGGTGTGTGTCTGTAAGTGTGTGTGTGTGTGTATTTAATGCTGGCAGCTTACTTGGCATCCCTCTGCAGCATGTTAACAACTGATAAAGATGAGAGAATAAAGAGAGGGATGCTGCAGGAGAAAGAGAGCGTATCAGACAGCAGAGAGCTTTTTTTTTTTACCAACAAGCTGCCAGAACTGAAACACACAGCAGAAGAGCTGCAAGAGAACTGACTCGGTTAGTGGTTCATTATTTCATCACTGTCTAAACGTACATTTTCAGAAGCAGTCCAAGTTGTTTTAATCTAAATTTAATGCGCTCTCTCTCTTTGTGTGTGTGTTGTATTTCATGTTGTGTCATTTTCTGTGATCACTCCTGAGCATTAAACACATATGGCGTATTGTCCTCGAATTGGAGGCAAACATCTCTGGGTACTCCGGCTTCCTCCCACAGTCCAAAGACATGCAGGTTAGGGTAATTGGTGACTCTAAATTGGTGTGGATGTGAGCCTGAATGGTTGTTTGTCTCTATATGTCAGCCCTGTGATAGACTGGTGATCTGCCCAGGGTGTACCCTGCCTCTCACTTAATGTACCATGCGTCATGTCATTTTATATCCGTATATATCATATCCACCCCTCCATTAGCCATTAGAGAACACTGTGGCGAGAGGCGGGGTACACCCTGGGCAGATCGCCAGTCTATCACAGGGCCACACACCCATTCATGCTCACACTGACATACATACCTAAGGGCAATTTAAAGCTTCCAGCTGGACAGTGGGAAGAAGCCGGAGGAAACCCATGCAGACATGGGGAGAACATTGAGAAAATGTTTGTTGAATCCAGCAAATTAAAAGCTGACAAATCAAAGGACACTGTCATATTTATGCAAAAATTATATATAATCCAATATCACCATAAATGAGTCATGTTCAGTGACATATAACATTGTATCGGGGGTTATTTGCTATATTGCCCAACCCTGTTACAGCCTGGAAAGTTGTGCTGGGAAACTGCAGAGTATTCGTTTCATCTTATTTGAGACGGAAATGACTGAGAAGGTGAGTAGGACCAAGTAAAGGTGAAGTGACAGTCTGTAGTGGGAGGTAATGTCAGAAAAAGGCGTTGGTCAGGGGAGGAGGAAGTGAGCAGATGGAGGGTGGATACAGAACCAACAGGAAGTGGAGGCTTGATGGTTTCCTCATGTTGTGTTGGCAACAGGCAGGATTTCACTTCCCTGTACTCACCACAGCCAACAGGTGCTGCGAGACGAGACGAGTGTGTGTCACGTTTCAGCCCCAGCTCTTCCTCTCTTCATGTTATATTTGATTCTTCTTTATTTCAGAGGAACTTCTTGAAAATCCAGATGGTTAAAAAGCAGTAAAGGGCCAGTTTCCTGGACCATGACTGTTATAGTTTTAGACTAAAACCAGCAGAGGAGTCAGGTTCAAGTTACGTACGTACAGCACTGAGTCTGATTTCTGTCAAACTTAAAGCTGAGAAGCTCCATTGGAAGCTCAATAATGTGTGAAATGTTGTTGAAAATATGAGTGGTGTTCTACTGATGGAGGCCATCTTTTGTTGGGTCAACACATCATGAGTCAACACAACTTTTTTTCCCATGTGTCATTGCTCTGGTATGAAATCATGGCACAACTGACACATTGTGAGTAACTGTCAATCAGTGGACAGACCTGTTGTCCTTGACATAAAAGACATGCAAACATATACGAGAACCCCTCACCCAAAAAACATCACAGTTGACACTGCACTCATCCGGGTTCTCAGCAATACACCTGGCAAGTTTGAAGTCGATCGGATGAGCGGTTGTCAAGAAAATCGACAGATAGACAGTTTATCAGTTTATTAGCAGGATGTTTTTAAATGCTACCGATCAACATGTTTGTATTCGGTTAATGTTTTGCAAATTTTTCTCTCTGGAAGAGATTCGCTAGTGGCAGAATCTGAATTCAATTAACTAATTATTTTAAGCCAAAATGCCAGGAATTCACTGGTTTCAGCTTCTCCAATGTGAATATTTGCAATAATATTTGGGTTTCTTTGTCTTATATAACAGTAAGCTAAATATTTCAGGGCTTCCCACAGTGTTTAATAGCATATGTAAAAAAAAATAAACCGCACCTACGCCAACATGAGGAGGAATTCTTACATTTTTATAAAATATAAACTAGTAGTGGTTCCACATCACACAGCAAAGACCGTGTTTTTTTTATGAGTGAGGCGACTGTTTAAACTCTCATCTAGTAACTACATAGATGATGATGACGATGCATTGATGCACAACCACAGCTCTGACCCAAATACTGTATGAAATGCAGGCCAGGGTGTCATAAAATCTGCCACTCCCACCACAAACCTCAAAACTGTGTAAGAAAGTGACGTAAAGTTACAGTCAGCAACAGTAGCAGCCAATGCTACATCCATGTGGCCCCTACTCCTCTTGTTTTTGAAGGCAATGAATACATTCATAAACTGTGTTTTGTTTACAAGGACATGTGTCCATAGCAGCATTTTGGGAAAAGATGGATGATTCTGAACATTTAGCATTTTAGTAAAAACATCCTCCTCTTTGGGCAATTTCTCTCTCAAGTGCTTCACATAAAAATTGAGGGAATATTGATTTTTTTCCCAGTTACTCAGAAGTAAAGCAGTTTAATTTATGACCAAGAAAAATTGAATTAGAGCTTAATCACTATTATTAATATCCAATATCAAAATTGCTGTATGTGTAGTAGTGTGTTATTCAGGGAACCTCCCCACTTCACTAAAAATGCCACACATGCCATTTATTTAAAGAGTTTGCTGACTGTTGTTTAGGCTGTGTAGCCATGGTTACATTTTCCTACATGTTCTCAAAATATTTGCCAAAAGTGGTCACCAGATGAGTCGAGCGGCTAAATTGTCCTGTGGGGAAACCCTGCTGACACTCAGTCCTGGTTCCTGTTCAGACTGCAGACGCTGCACAGAATCCCCGTTGTGGTTTGTTTTCAGTTCTGCCGTCAGCGTGATGTTGAGCTGACGACGGGGGAACCCTGCGACAGACAAGCTATAACCTCTGTCTACCAGGTCCCAGTTAGATCTCATTCCTGGTCTCCCGGTCTGTGCAGGGGGGTGGGGCAGGGGGGTGGGGGGTGGCACTGGAATGCAGTGTTTGTGTTGTAGACGCTGGGGCGGGCGTGGCTGTGTTTGGCCACGACTGAACAGTCAGCACGCAGCCATTCATCACGGTGTGTAGACACAGAAACACACGGCTCAGATCTGAACACACTCGCTCTGCTGTCACAGCCAAGACGCTCCTCCAAACTGGGACAAGATGAAAACTGTTAAAACATAAAAACACATCAGAGGGGAACAGGGACCTGCTCGCTCCTCTGCTGTTTGGGAAAAAGAAATCTCAGCTTTTGTTCTCTGCCACTTCACTCGAGTTTCTTGAACTCTAAATGTCGTTATAACTCGGTGACATCCGACCCCTGAGGACCAGAATCAGGTCTTGAAGCTTTGTTCCTCTGACCTGCCGTTGTGTTTGACTCTCAGTACAGTCAGAGAGCCTTTGGCCTCAGCTCTGTGAGATCATGTGCTCAATGAAACTGAAGTGGCTTTTCATTTCAAAGTTCACCAAAGGAAAAAATGGGCAGGAGAGGGTGGAGGAGAGGCACATGAGTGCTCTGTGTGTGTGTTCATACAGCACAGTTTCACACACATGCATGTTTTCATGTGACTTTCAATGTGTCAGATTGCTGTGTTCTGCTTTTAACAGCATGTGTGGAGCCTGAAAATGGTAGAAATGATGCTGTATGTGCAGACTAACATGGCGGCTGTAGCTCAGGTGGTAGGACAGGTAGCTGATGAATTGCAGGGGTGGTGGTTTGACCTCCAGCTCCTCGTGCATAGGTGTTGAAGTGTATACATTGTGGGCGTGGGTGTGTGTACATTTTTAAATGAATGAATGAATGGCAGCAGAGTTGCTAGAAGATGTAGATGGTGGACGTACAAAGCTCCAGGGCTGTCCCAGACTTTATAGTAATACTTTATTATGCCATTATAGGAAAAAAGGACATTTTATCAGTTCAGCTGCAGACGTCTCAGCTGTTACTCACAGTTTTCAGGTGATTTGCCAGACTCGTATATTTGTGATATGCCAGTTTCCTTTTGACTGTGGCTCATCTTCTCAAAGTTGGAAATTATTCTGAATACTTGACTTTTCCACATCTTGCGAACATGGTGTAACATGTAGTGCTGTAACCAACTAAAAACTTTGTCAGTCACTCATATTTTGGTATTCAGTACAGCTACAACAATGGCCAATAACAACTTTATGGGGTTTGTCCCTGGAGAGTTAGGATCAGTTGTTTACAAATCTAACTTAATGTTCTACCTTTCTCACTCTTTTTCTCTTCTTCGTCTTCTCAATTGGGTATTACCACTGTCTCCTGTGACCCTCTGCAGTCGACTGACATTTTTGAGTCTTAAGGGGCAGTCGTAGTAACTTTCGTTTCATAGTACATTTTGTACTTCTTGGGCTAATTCGAACACAGATTTGAACTACAATTATTGCGGCAACAGGCAAGGCTTTGATGCTTCAGAGCATTCAGGTCAGCCCAACAAAGGTACCCCTGCACAGCTCAGGTTGAGACACTCTAACAGGCGCCGTCTTTATGCTGTAATCAAAGAAACTGATGACTGACTGTTTCCTCCGTCACCTCCTCACTCCACATTCCTCCTCTTGAGTACTCAGCTGCTCTCCGATTGGGCTGCGAGATAAAACTCCCCTCCCACCCGTTAACATGAATGGCAGCTTGTGTTTTTCTGCATTCACATGCTCCTCTGTCTCTCTCTCTCCACTCTCTCTCTTGTCAGCTTGAACAGTTATTTTCTCATAAAACCCAGGAATGTTTGGTGTCACATTGTCCAACTGGTTTTCAGCCCAACAAACAGCAGACTGTGAAGCTTTTTTCCACTCTGCTCTCAGTCACAAGATGGTCCACCAACAGTCATCTGAGGCTGAGTAATGTGCCGTCTCACTGCTCAGGACTGGAAGAGGCTGATGGCTGTTGAGGCTATTTCTCTGCACAATAGGAAAAAAAATGTCCAAGCAAATGTTGTGCACAACGGAGCTGATTAGGACTCCAGAATGCAGAAGCTGACTCATGGTTAGAGTAGGTTTTTTTGGTTTTGTTACGTTACAAAACACCAGGAATGTAACCTGTAACCTGGTTCTTCTAATGTACTTTTAAGAACCTCGTGAGTGTGAGGATCTTCCTTGTTGCTTTACTGTATTTTACAGACTGGGACATTTCAGTTGTGCATCATTAAAAATGCAGCAGCAGGACAAACAATCCCAGTGGTTCCCAAACAACAGGGCGTTGTGACCAAAGCTGCATTAGTAACACAGCGCCTGATGGCCTAGGGATTTAAAGCGCTGACCATGAACCACAATGTCCCTGGTTTGAGTCTGACCTTGGATGTTTGGTGCATGTCATTTCCCGTCATGCTCTACTCTAGACTTTACATAAAGGCATAAATTGCCCCTAAAATACTCAGTTGTCTTTTCCCAAAATTGCAAAATGCTGCTCTGATTAACCCTCATGAAGTGAACGTGCAGGTGTGATCGATCAGTCAATCACCTGCTGAGCCGAATCATCATCATCAGCTCACAATCGATTTAGGTACAAGATGACACTGTTTACCGTTGCCTCATTAAATATGTGGCCTTTCTGCTCACTAGCCGGCTGTCTGCAGATATGAGACTGATGTCAAAAGCACAAACAGCAGGAACAGACGAATTGGTGCGCTGCGTTTTCTGCTCCACCTGTGCTGAAACTGATTATTAAACTGGATCTTCATGCTCTACTTCATTTAAGCATCTGATACTGACAGTCCACGGCTGAGCACGGTAACCTGTATTTTGTGAATATGCATGACAATGACAAGCCTTTCATGTGGTGCAGGGATTTTTTATGGCTCTTGCTCAATTGTCTTGCACCAGAAAACAGAAAAGGGGAGTGACATGCAGCAAAGATCCGAGGCCAAGACGACCTGATGAATCATGATCGACGGCAATGCTGCCAACCAATGAAATTAACCTGGATTAACTCCTGAGCAGGGCCCAGATTTAGTTCCAGGAACTTGTCCTTGACAGAATAGTGGGAAGAAAAGCAGATTCAGAGAAAGCAGGTACATATTAGCAGAAGTTTTATAAATGTAGAGGGTGTGGAGGGAGAGACCTGAGGCAAAGACACTGAGTGAGGTGAAATAGACACGTAAATCCTGGTGAATTGGGAAAAAAAAAAAACAGGAAGTCAGTTCGTCCTGCTGGTTGGCTCGCTTAACAGCAACTTGCTGTACTCCTTCTTGGAGTCATAATTCATTGACTGATGAAATTTTAGCGCAACTTATTCTCTCTTAAGATATTATTATTATCTCCCATGCTGTAAACTGAGGAACTGCAGGAATGAGTCCTAAAACCCAGATGTAAAGTAGCATTTTAGCACTCCTGGTTTCCTCATTTCAAAGTCATTGGGTTTTTGGTTAGGTGCATGGTTTTAAGACGTTTTCCTTTTGGCTTTTTGTCGAGGGAACCAGGGTGATGCTAACTTCCAGGCTGGCCCACAAAAATATGTCATCCTTGCACCACTCTGTAGCTTTCAGCATATTTTTCTAATTGTGCCAGTTTCACAAGAAAACCTCAGCTGATGGGGTGTGTTATGTTTTGATAAGCCTCTGCAGCGGAGAAGAGGCGAGAGACTCGTTCCACTTGGTGACGTTAATCTGGACAGTTACAGAGGTGCGTTTGCTGCCTGAATCTCTCAGTTTGACTTCTGCACTGTGAGGACATTAAACTAAAAGACGCTTCTATCTGCAGCGTGAGGCTGTAGCAGAGTCAATCAATTAGACAGATGGATTCCCCTTCGTCTTCTAGGACTCTCCTGAGATTGACTTCCACTATACGGATGAATAATGAATCATAATGACTCCTCTTCTCTGATGTAGACCCGACCTCTCTGATTGATTTTTTTCTTAACTGGAACTTTTATTTATTCCGGTGATTGACAGGAAAAATATTGCTTTCAGTATATTTCTTGCAGCCTGTACTGTTTTTACTGTGTTTGCTCAAGTACCACCGTTGTTCAGTCCAGTCTGATCAGTCCAACAGAAAACAACTTGCTGCTGTGTAACATCAGAAATTTACCAAGCAAAAATTGTTTTGCGGTTGGCTCCACGAAGAGCACACAGGAAGAAAACTGCATTATTTTTATTGATCAATTCATTGATTTTAGTTCCCTGCCCACAGCAGCTCTATACTGTTGTCCACAGTGAAACTAAAGGCCTTGATCCCTCATTGTGCTCTATAAATTCACAACATACTATATAGACAATGGCAGATTTGTGAGATTTGAGCAGCTGCCTGTGGAAATTACAGACTTAGATCTAAAACACCAGAGTCAGATTTAAGATGGATGTCTCAAGTTGTGTGGAGCCGTCCTGTTCTTGGCTGTCGTTAGCGGGATTCATTTTATATTGCTAATTAAACTCTGCATAATTAAGACTCTAAGACAGTCAGTCATTCCAGCGTCTGTGTAAACTGGTCCTTCTCTCTGATAACTCCTCTGTCTCCACTGATAGTTTAATGGAAGATCAATGTGATGGTCTCACATTAAATGCGACAAATCTTGCTGGAGTTTCGACCTCCTTAGACTGTTTCCCTCGCCAAAAATCCCTCCTCTGTTATTTTATCTTGTCTGAAACACATGGAGTCGTGGCTGTTGCTTTTTCAGCCCAGCAGAGAGGAGAAAATGTGTTTCTTTATAAATTCATATAGATGCCCGATATGGCATCTAAATCAATATATAATGAAATATGACTCACTCCAGTGTTTCCTGCAGGAAATAGGTCGGCGGAGGTGGAGAAGTTTCTCCCCGACACATTTATCTCTACAGTTGTTTTAACTTTTCTCGACACTGAAGGTTTTTCATCTCTCTCTGCAACACTTCTAATTCACATTCACATTCACATTCTCATTAGACAGGTGACCTTCGATGTTTGGTGGTGAAGCTCTGCTTGTTTTCATGATGGTGTAACTTCTTCTAATGTCACTGGAGGAGTTTATTCCTGCTGCTGTAACACAATGTGGGAAACCCTGTATGAATCTAGCTGCTTTCATTAGACTAGATGTTAAGTTGTTGCCTGGTTAACTGGCTCCTCAGTTGTTCACACAACATGGCCGCTCGTCTAATGTTTTGAAATTCAAACTGAAAAGTGGCGATCGTCACTCACGGACGCTCACTGTTCTTTAGCACAGAGGACATGAGGAGACATTTGTGTCAATAAAGTTTAGTGACGAGGAGAGATAACCATGTCTGCTGCAGTAACAACCTGCAGGCTGTAGGCTGTGTTTCTGTGTGTGTTCACACTCAACTGTGTATTACGTGATGAATTACAAAGGTGGGACTGAAACTGAGCACGATGGCAGGTTGTACAATGCAGAGGAGGAAGGGAAAGAACTGGTTGCCATCCCAACAACTTCAACACTTGAACAGCCGTCAACTGCCGATTCAGAACAGGAACCGACTGACTGTGTGCTCCCAGCACAGTGGATCTGACGGCTTCTGGTCTCTGAATATGTTCACGGTACGTTCAAACTAAATAGAGGCTGTAAAGGTAACCTTGTTGGGAAAAAGCTGCTTCCTGCTTCCTGCTTGGCTGTTTATGTTTGTAAAGCAGAGATTACTTACATATTCATTCAGGTGCTGTTTGTCCTTGTCCTTTGTGCAGATCCTGACTGTGTTTAAACGATTAGAAGCTCAAAAGGAAGCAGAAACTTTCAAGCAGCATTTAGACCATGTAACAATAAAACTCTCAATTCCACATTGTTATTGTTGAGGACAACAGACACTAATGACATATAATGCATTGTAAAACACACCGTGCTTTGTTTGACCAAAAATAAATAAATAACTGCATAAATAAATGTCAGACTGAATAATGACGAGAAACTAAATGGAAATTCAGTCTGATTATTAGGATGTTTTTCTCTATCCCTAATTAGACTGAACCAGTATCCATCAGGCTAATGAAGAAAATGCTAATGCAGATGTGCCATTCCAGAGCTGCGACTAATTGGCAACTGTATTGATAACTGATTAATGGTTTAACGCCAAAAAAAAAAAAGCCACACAAGACTTTAAATTGCCACCTTGGACTCTGGGAAACCATGATGTACATTTTAGAGATGCATGAGTTAATCAAGACGACATTAATCAAATTAATCTGTAATGGAAACGGTGATTGTCTGCAGCTCTCTAAACTTTAACCCTCTAAGTGCAGCTGTATTGTTTGGCCTGAACCTATAAACCGATAAACAAATGAAGCGTCTTCTGGTGACACCTGATACCTGTTGTAATGTAATGTCACAACCTGCGTCTCAGTGTGGAGCTTTTACAGACGGAGGTCACCTGACATGTTGCTGTTGAATATGCGTGTACACACTTTGTCTAGCACTTCTCAAACCCTCACACACCACTAATCCTGGCCTCTCTGGTATCTATAATGTGAGGCCATGAACTCCCTGATATGACGACTTTGACACGTCCCATCTGTTGTCTCTTTGTGTTGTCTCGTCAGGATGTTTGCAGCCCCCTGCGCTGTCATATTTTTAGTTTCTTCTCCTCCATCTTCTTCATTTACCTCATGAGGAAAAATGCTGGCATGTCCCACTTGGTGTGTCCTGCTTATCAACCAGCAGCAGACAACTGCTGTTATCTAACGTGTTAGAGACACTCTCCACGTCTTGCTGGCATGCCTCAGCTTTCTGTCTCACACTCCTGCAAAATCTGCTTTGTGATGTTCTTAAAGGAGAAGCAGTTTTTTTCTCTAATTGTAAGATAAAGCCATTTCAGGCACATTTGCATTTGGTAGAACGGTGTTGACTTCTTCAGTTCTGAAATTCCTAAAGCTCCCAAACCTAGCATGTATCGCGTTAGCTTTTTGTTCGACAAAATTAATGTCATGGTTCTGATGTGGGTCGTAAACAGGGCTGTGACTTATTCAAATTCAAAGGGGCCTCGTCCTTTGATGGCATTTGTACAACATCATTCCCTGCAGTAATGTTAGCTTGGGTTGCAGAGGCACCACAAACGAACAAAACACGACAAGACCAGATTTTTCCTGGTGAAAAAAATGTGGGTGGGTTTGTAAACCTGTAAACATGCCCACTGTACTAACAAGTTGATAATTATGTAGTGTTTTATCAAACAAACAAAATGGATATGGAAGACCCTTAAATTTGAGTTTCTCTGGGTCTTTTAAACAGAGGTCCCGCTATGTTTAGGGTTTTCCACAAGTGCATACAATGTCCAGTTGGGTGACAGACGACAAACAACTCATTGCGTATCATTTGTAGGTTAAGTTTCCTTCAGTGTTCATCGTTCAGGAGGTTTTTACCAGGAGCTGAATTATCCTCAGAGGTCTCCTCCTCTCCACAACAAACAGACCTGATAATTAAAACAAGAAAAAAAACAGAGTAAAGTAGTTTCATGTTATAAATCTGTGTTTTTCCGGCGCTCTTGGGTGGACACACGACAGCCTGGGGGGCTGTTTGCTCAGCTTGTTTCTCTGGTTACTGAAGATCCAGACATCCGATGACAAAAATCCTTCATCTGTTTTATGATTGTAGTTCTAACATTATAAAAAGTGACAGTGATGTGACTTGAAACAGTGAGAAACTACTTGGCGGAAAATGTTTTAACATGCAACAGCCTTATTGCTGATAAGAGGACCTGTCATTATGCTGCCTTTGCCTGATTTTTAGATAGCATGCCGGTATGGTGGAGTCAGTGGCGTGACATGACGGTGACACAACACTGTTGTCATCTGTCCCATCAATGCCGTATCGTATCTTGCTCAGATTAATTTGAAAGAATCACATTAGTTTGAATTTGTTTGAACCTGATTTTTTATAAGAAAGTAGCAGCCCATGTAAAAAATTAATGGTATGTGAGAGAGATCACACAGAAACAGGAAACATGGTTGAATTCAGCTGTCATGCAGGCTTCAGTTAACATGAATACTCATACAACAGAAGTGATGGTGCTGTTAGCTAACATTAACAGCTACTCAGTCCTCAGGATTTTCACTAAGAATTGATGATCAGTCCGAACCCCTTTGATTGAAGCCACAGAGGGTTTTCGGTTCAGGGGCTCCACCTGTTAGTATGCAGCCCAGAGGAGTTCAGCCGGCTCCAACCCCAGCTGCAGGTACTGTCACCTGGGCCATATCAAAGGCAGGACGGCCCACCCTCGCAGCCCTGTGGAGCTCGTTAGCTGATGGAGCTAATTGGGAGGGTCTTTACTGCACAGATGCTGACGCACTTCAAAGGAGTTCCCCTTCAAAGAGCACACAGGTCAGAGTGGGAATAGGAGGAGGAACATGAATATATGTATGATTTCATGTTAAATAGTTTGACTCTGAGGGTTCCCTTATACAACAGAAAGTGAAGCTCTTTCTGGGCTTTGTAGATCCTTTGTAAATCTCACAATTTCTGTAGAGTCACTATCAAACAAAACTGTGTGGATGCATGAACATCGCAGCCATATGTTCATGGTTCAACATCAAACCACAGACGTGAACCTGCTGCTAGAAGAGCCGCCACTCTTCTGGTTACAGTCACAAGAGCAATAAGGCCAATTCATGGTTTCCATGACCTAACCAAGTCCGCAGACTGTCCACAATACAAACGCTCATGGACCTGGAAAAGAAAGAAAACAAGACAGGGCCAAACACAAACTGCTGACACAAACTTGGAAGCTTTATATATCATTTTAAACTGCAATATTAAAGTCATAGTGGAACAGCAGTTGGAGCATCTTTATCTCCTGTAATGTACCCTTTATCTAAGTGAAACATAACCTATGATATGATTTGATCACTCAAAGTTAGGCGTGGCTTATAAGAGTTATCGAGGACTGTTGGCCTCCATCCAAACCTCCATCTTTCCAGGAGGAGGGTGAGGGAGAGCTGAATAAATTAGACCATAGACCTTTTTGAAATGTAAACTATGAAGCCTCTCTGCTAGCTACTATGCTCGCTCAGTTTCTGCTGTGAGAGCAGTTTAGGGGATGTTGCAGGAAAGTATATGTCTGTGTCTGTATACTTTTTGCCACCGTCAGAGTACAGCACCATCATCTCAGCGATGTTTACCGTTGAAGATGAACACAAACATGTACGCAGACACGCACACACTCAAGTCTAGCACACTCATCATTTTACCAGCATACACAGAAAACTACCCTTACCTTTTTAAAATGGTTTGATGTGTTAACAGTGATTGGATCTCAGGTTCCCAGGTGTGATGACATTGTGGTGTGTGTTGCTGCAGAGGTCAGAGGAGTTTACAGTAAACATGTCTCCTCTGGTAGTGAAGTTGGACCAGAAAACACCTGATACCTGCTGATGCTGCTACTCATCAGGCACGGCTATTGATAACAAACACTCAAACTGCAGACTGTCTGTACGTAACATGGTGTTTTGACACAGTTAAAAGCTGATAATCAGGCTCAATGTCTGTGGTAGAGGTCACTAGGAGTTAATTTAACATCTGTCATGTTAGATCAAAGAAATATGTTGATTTAAAGCTTGTGACACCTTATGATTTCTGTAAGTGTGTATGGACTTTTGGTCCTATACAAGTGGTTGTATGAAATAGCGGTTAAACCCACAACTATCTCCATGTTGATGAAGCCCATGAGATGTGTCTGAAAGCCCTGGAAAAGCCCTGAAAACCAAATCCAGAAATAATAAATCCTAGTCCTCTTGCAGACGGTAGATCATTCCTACGGGTGCCCCACATGGACAATACACAGGAAAAGCACAAACATTAAAGGGACATGGCTCTAAATCCTTCAGCTCAGCAAAGTGCTTTTTTTGGTATTTGCAGCCTGTTTCCCTTCATGTGCTGCGACAATGGTGGCTTTTATCAGGCTGTTGCTCACACCTGGGGATGGACCAGCACCACCAGTGTCTTCAGTGTATTTGGGTTGTGATCAGCGTGGATCAGGACTCTCCAGTGATGAACAGACTGAGCTTCAGAGCTTCAACCTGTGTGAAACAGGATTATTGAATCTCTGGACGCTCTCCAGATGTTGCTGCTTTGTTTGGTTCAGATCCGTCTTCTTCCTGCTGTTGTCGTTTGGTCTAAAAATTGACACGAAGGACAAGGAGGACACGAATCCTCTGCGCTGTGCTGTCGTCTCCGGTGTCGTTCAGAGTTTATCAGCAGTGCGCTCTATTCATCTAATGGCAGGGATTCATTGTCAGACACTCAGCAGGAGGGGAAGTGGAGTGATCCTAAGAGGGAGGGTCTGGTGCTGTCAGCCAGCGTCGAGGAAATAGAATCAACCCCAGCTCCAGCTAACGTTAGCTCAGCTGGTTTTAAGGTTAGGATTCCTTCAGTGTTCATCGTTCAGGAGCTGAATTATCCTGTCAGGTCTCCTCCTCTTCAAAACAAACAGACCTGACAATTAATAAAGTAGTTTCATGTTCAAAATCAGTGTTTTTCCAGTGCTCCTTGGTGGACACAGAACGCCGAGAGAGGCTTGTTTCTCTGATATCTTAAGATCCAGACTTCCAATGTCAAAAATCCTACATCTGGTTTAAGATTATAGTTATAACATTTTTTTTAAAAACGGTGAGATTTTAACCTGTTTGGAAGCCGCAACTTGGCATGTAAAGACAAAACAACTGTGGTTGGTGACGCACATGAGATACCACAGGATTTTGGCCCCCTGGCTTGCCATAGTTTGAGGCTCTCCTGCTGAGAAGGAAGGACTAAAGACAGAGGACACACTAATAAACAGTCAAGTAGTCAGATGTACTGTTAACACTGTACATACCCTCACACAGACACACACTCACAGCTCAGTACAATACACTGTGGGGCCTCAGTCTGGTTGTCTAAACTGTCCACTCATCCAGCCAGTCAGTCAGGAATCCCAGGAATGAGCTCTCTGCATGGATCCACAGTGTGTTTGTGTGTGTTTTCATACAGCTTTAATGGTCAGTGAACACTGAGCTTATATATATATATATTTGTGGGGTGTTTTTTAGGTGTCTGTCACTTGTGTGTTTCACTGACTAGATTAAACTCAGGTTTATCAGTCTGCACCATCTCCGTCCCTTCTGTCTCACTTCAGTATCTGACCGCCTGGCAGAGACAGTCTGTCCCATGGATCTATTAAGAGAGCTGAGAGTGAGTCAGAGACAGGCTCCAATCTGAAAATGTACCTGTTTCTCAAAGCACTGCAGTAATGTTCCTCCAAAGTCGATGTTTGTTGTTGTCGTAAAATTAAACCGAGCGTTGTTGTAGTTAATTGGAGAGGCACATCTTTGGTGACCTAGTGTTTTTATCTGCTTAGATTTTTTGCAGCGTGCTGTCCTTGAAAACACAAAAATACTCACTGAAATGAAAAATTTTGAGCTCTTTGAGTTTCTTCTGGTTGATACTGTGAGTTTGACTGATCACGTCTGACTGTGTACAGATCTCTGCTCCTATTTGTTCATCTGGGCATCGACAAGTCTTGACATGTACTTACAAACTCGGCGTATGTTTGCAGATTTATTTTATGCAGCTATGAGAGATCTCAAACTCTATCGCTCTAACACGACACAGTCAACATCAGACACTCCAGTGAGTGTTTGACGATCATTAAGACGCCAGTTGGACCTTGAACAAACACTGATGGCAGCTCATCAGCGTTCAGCCAAAGTCTGACTCCAGTGATGTTCAGTCTTTCAGCCAATCAAGACGGGCAAAGTTGATCTTAAAGGGGAAGCTTAACACCCGGTCGTCGCCTGAGCCCACCCCCACACATTTTTCATTTACGTAACGTAGCCAACACCCATCCCACTGTACATGTACATGCCATTATAACATGCTGAAATGATTACTCTGGCCGATCCGTGACAACAAGAAGAGGTCATCTGGTCCACAATGTCCTCATAAGATCTGAGAATTAGATCATATTTCACTTGTCCTGATTTTGCTTTGCTATGGCCCCGTCCTTGTTTCTGCTTGCGCGCCTCCTCTGTAATTTAGACTTGACTTGATATTTGCAAACATTTTAAATAAAGTTCTGCAGGTTTTTGAACAAGGCTTGGACAAACAGCATGAGTCTGCGCTGACCCACCAGTGAGGCTTAAGGGGTTAAGAGAGAGCAGGTTTAAAGTGAATGAAGAGACAAACAGGAAACTGGCAGTAAGTCCACATCTGTACTGTTTCCTGTGAAGATGAGTCATTTACCAAGTGCTCTGTATATGTGTGTATGTGTGTGTGTGGGGAGGGGGGGGATCCGTGTGCACGATTGTCAGAGTGATCCTCAGTAATTGTCCATACTGTGTCATCATCTGAGAGTATCATTAACACACGCTGAACTGAGGCAAACATCTGTGTTTGTGTTTGTGTGGAAACGTCCCGTAGATGATTCCTGGATAGTCTGAGATTTGAGTTGTGTGTTTGTGTGTGTGTGTGTGTGTGTGTGTTGTTTGTGTGGTGTCTAATGCCTCCACAGCAGAGTCCAGTCCTCTACCTTGTCTCTCTGCAGTGTGAGGATTTCCTTTTCTCCTCTTGTGGTCACGTGACTGCAGATATGGGTGTGGTCTCCTGCATTCCTGGCCTCACTCTTTCTCTCTCTCTCTCTCTCTCTCTCTTGTTACTCTGTACCTAGCGTGCTGCGCCTCTACTCACTCACACACACACACACGTGACGTCTAGACCAACAGGGCTTGGTGTCGGCTGTTTGACGTGCCCTGCATGTGGAAACGTCTGTGTGAAGCCACTGTGACATGATTCAATGGGACTGTGTGTGTGTGTGTGTGTGATCTGTTGCTGGGTGCAACAAGAAAAAAGTTCCTCTCTGTGTGGAGGGTGTGGCCAGCAGTGTGTGTTTTTGTGTGTGTGTGTGTGTGTGTGTGGAGGAGGGCGGTGCAGGCTACTGCTTTAGTATGCAGAGCAGGTGTGTCTGCAGAGGCAGGAAACAGAGGGAGAATAACAACTACAACTGAACAGAGGGACGGTCTGATGAGATAATAAAGAGAAGAATATTCTCTTACTGACCCCGCTCTGATGTGTGTGTGTGTCAGAGAAAGATGAAGGTTTAGGAAATCTCAGTTGTATCTATACAATCAACAGGAACATGTTGGGAGCTGCAGCTGGACTGTGATTTAAAACCAAGAGCCCACAGAAAGTCAAAGATTTAGAGGAAATGACTGCCTGACAAAGCTGCATTCTGGGAGAAAAAAACAGTTGAACTTCGGACACATCTATAACTCTGGGTCTCTCCAGGTTCCAGATAAGGTGTGGGTCTGACCTCTGCTTCAGGAGTAATGTTGTTTTCATGAGGAGGAGAAACTCTTGACTGCAGTATTGATGATGAGATAATATGATCAGTGTTTGATAAGAGTTGTATAATTTACAGCTCTGTGGACTGATGTCATTGTCCTCACGAGCACGATGCCTGTATATCTGCAGCTCTACCCGTGCTCCTTCCTGCAGTTCAGTCCACATGACTACAGGTGATGCGTACATGAGACAGAAATACCAACCCCTGTCTTTTTTTGATGATAACGACCTCTCCCCAGCAGATGCTGTGGAAGTGGTTTCGATTGACAGTATTTATATATTGACAAATCTCTGCAACATTCCTTACTCTTTGTCTTCTGCTAAATTCATGATGTTAAACCTTAACATTTGTCATTTATTATTATTGCGATTTTGTGTTTTTTTAGTAGGGTTTCCCAGGTTTTTGGGCGTTGGCTGTGGAGGCTCAGGGGTTTAGTGTTTTGTGTGCAACAGTATTATTTGAGGGTCGAATCAGGCGCATTGCGAGGATCTCATTATATCGGCGTGGTTATTCTTTAGTCTTGCTGGACTGTATGCCCAGCAAAATTCAGATGTTTTTGCTGCTCTGACTTATTTGTGAGTTCTGGGACAACAACACAGACAGTTACATTCACGATAATTTAGTTATGGCTGTTGTGAAATCAATTTATAAACGTCACACGTAGCCCTTCTTTTTTTATTGACCAAACAGCAGTTGGAATGGTTTAATTTTCACTATTTCTGGAAAACCCACTCAACCCATATTAGTTCCTTCCTGTTGCTGCATTGTAGTCGCCCTTAGGTTTACATCCTGTAAAATACTTTCCAATGATGGACTTGTTAGTCCTACAAACAGCAAATGGATGGACACGTAATTGTCTAGTCCTGCTGAAATATGAACCAACCACCATCTTTTAAAATTTATTTCAACTAAAGCAGCCAATACAGTATCTGTTCTCCACAAAAGACTCAGCGCTCAGGCGCTGTCTGCCTGTTCAGTTAGGTCCCCAAAAGCCCTTTTAAAATGTTTACATTACATTACGTTCATGCTCAGTCCTGTGATTTCCCTAATAACAACAACATGATGGATGGGATGATGGTTGTGTATGTGTGTGTGTATGTGGTGAGTCATTTCTCCTCCTTGGTTTGTTTTAGTTTAACCAAATGTAATCTGACAACTGATGCGCTCTGCAAAACACATCATGTCCTCGCTGAGATGGATTATTTTTGAAAACTGTTTATATATGAAATGATGTATGTCACAGTAACATGTTTTTCAGGTGGTCACAATGAAACACTAGAACAAAAGATGAAAATAAAGAGATAATCTCTCCCTCTTCCTCCTGGTGCAAACACATTTATGAGATTATGGATGGAAAATCCAGCGTCACGCCTGACCAACTCTGCAGCCATACAACTGTCTCGATGACACTGAACATTCACAGGTGTTAAATATGGGAATCTTTCCGTCTCTACCATTCATCCATAATCTTAACACAACTTTTGAACCAGGATGCTTGTATAACAAAATGTGAAAGGCTTCTATAAACACACAATAATTTCAGCATGAATTATAAACACTGTGAGGAGACAAAAATTGTCAGAGTATCGAGGCTGTAGAGAGAGAGAATCCTGAACGAATCCAGACACACAGGGTCCGGACTACAGACTGTCCCCCTCATGAATCCCGTTTAACCTGCCTGCACTTTCTATTATTTTCTGCACAACAAACACACACACACACTCAGAGACTGCACACTGGCTTATCATTTCTACACACACATATAAGCTGACTGTTTTAACAACGCAGTGGCTGCAGCATAATTTCATCAGGTCAATAACAAACAGATAAAGATGGACAAAGAACAGACACTGTCTCTCTTTGTTTACACACACACACACACACACTGGCTGTCTTATGCCTACATAGATCATCATCTATATATGAGACTAAAGTCAAAACATCGCTATATCGAGGCTCATAAGGGTTTCTTTATGGCCTGTTTTGTGGCATTAGGCTGGTTCGGTCTTTTAGTGAGCTTCACCTAAGCTCTCACCTTTGTCCCACATAGACATTCACCTCATCTTTCTTATTCTCTTCTCCATTCTTTTCCCTCCTTTCTTTCCATCTTTTGACAAACATTAAGTAATTTATCAAAGGGACAGGAAAGGATTTGGTTAAGTTACAGTGAACTGGAAAAGGTTAAAGAAGTGTTTTACTGTACTGTAGTGTAGAATCGGGTCATTAAGTCAGTAAGATACAGCTGATCAGATGGTCATGTCATCATCTACCTGCTCTGTCTGACTCACCAGGGTTTGATTCTTCTCTTCAAGTAAGAAATTTGTGCTCAGCTACCGTCAAGGATTTCATAGACACTGTCTTTTGGTTGAATTATGTAGTTTGTAGTATTACTGATGCAACCTCTGATTTCATTAACATAAGTCTGAGGCTCTGGTCTGACAGGGCAGAAACTTAAGTGAAAATGGTCAAGTAAAACCATGAAACAGGCAGCATCTTCAACATGAGATGAAGTTCAGCTGTCAGAAATCACAAATCATTTCTTTCTCTCCCTCTCTCACATCCTATTCTCTATATCTAATGCTATATGTTAGGTGAAGTGCTAAGTGATTTGCATATCTAATTGGAATATTGATATATGTGTGTGTGTGTGTGTGTGCATGTGTGTGTGTGTGTGTGTGTGTGTGTGTTTGTTATCAGCGTGTGATTGGTCCACGTTAATCAAACACTTGCCCGTTCAATACTGCTAGCCACACTCAGTCTGTGACAAACAGAAAAGGTGAATATTATTGTAAGTGTTATCTCTGTGTGTGTGTGTGTGTCAGGTCTGAACATATGAAAGCTCACCTTTGGACCAAACTGGGTGTGGTGCTGTAGTTAACAAATGATAAAGGGGTGTGTGTGTGTGTGTGTGTATTATGTTTGTGAAACTCTAAGCCAACGTAAATCAGTTTTTCCTTTCATGTTCCAACCCTTCCTCTTGTGCTCTTCCCACAGCTCATAGTAGAGACATGCCACATTTTCATTCTTCGATTACCGGGACCAGAAGTTTCACAGTAAAAATGCTAATAAGACGGTACAATATCACAGCACATATGGTAATAACAGGATACAATATTACCGTAAATACGAAAATAATAACAGGATACAATATGCCGTAAATATGATAATAACAAGGATACAGTACAAATAATTACGGTAATAACAGGATACAATATTACAGTAAATATATGGTAATAACAGAGGTGCAATATAACAGTAAATATAGTAATAACACTGTAAAATATCATAGTAAATATGGTAATGACACAAAATATCACAGTAAATGTCTGGTAATGACACAAAATATCACAATAAATATAGGTAATAACATGATAAAATATCACAGTAAAAACAGTGAAATATCACAGCCTTGAATTCAATCAAACTTTAATAACGGAGCTGTGGAGCTGCATATTGAAACTTTGCTGAACAGGCTTATCAAAATACCTCCCACCACGATTTAAAAGCAGGTTGGTGTTTTGAGGTTTAAGACACAGTAAATTGCTTTAAATGCCTCTTAGTGTCTCTCATGAGATTCTTTTATGTTCTGGTTTCTTACTAGGTTTAACGGCGGGACCCAAAAATCCTGCCGCAGTGTTGGGTTTTTCAGCTCACTTTTTGGTCCTTGGCTGTAGACGTATGCAAATGTGATACTCGCTACCAGGTCAGACTTAAAGCGGTGTGTGATGAATAACAATGTAATGCGATCTGTATGAGGAGTTTCCTCTTTGTGACTCATATGTAAAATGTACACACTCTCTCTCAGTAAACGTCACAACTCTAGCACCGATGAACTAGCCACATGTCCTTAAGGTTGACCAGCTACTATAAACAAATCAAGTCATGGTAGAACAGCTGGAGTTAGACCCAAATAGCCTGGTTCTCTGGTCCTGTAAGCGACTGCAGTGTCTTTGTTTGACTATGAGGAAAAAGGTGCTCCGTCGTGGGTAATGGCGGGCACGGTGCTCAATAATAAACAGGGGATGGGACTCTCTGATCCACTTGAATCCCATCCTGGCTTTCACGCCGTTTTTCTCCCTGTGACTAATGGTCAATGCATACAGAACTGGTTATTGTTGTCAAATATTGACACTCTTTGTAGCTCTGTGTCGGCGACAGCTAATGAGTTTAATCCATCGTTTGTTCTTGTCTTGTTATCAATGCGCTTGAGAATTTCTGTAAATTTAGCACAAATGTTCACTCGGACTCAAGGATAAGACAGATTCGGTTTTATGTTCAAGGTCAAAGGTCAAGGTCACTGCAACTGGTGCAATATATCTGGGCAGTTTCATTACATCTGGCACAAACGTTTCTCGAGAGGATGAGCTGATTAAATTTTGGTGGTCAGGGTTAAGGCCAAGGTCCTGCTGACCCCTCAAAACATAAATCTAAGCATTCATGCTAATTAACCTAACTGGACTAGTTGGTGGGTATACAACCGTGATGGTAATTCTGGTTGTTGTTTAGGTCTTGCTAGAAAAAGAGACTCAAATTGAAACCACAGCGGGCCAGTGTCTTCTTACAAATAGTTACTTCTTTACATAATCAGCAGTGTGATAGTTTCTGTTTCATGGTGACATTTAGAAAACTGGGTTTATATCAAAAGAAGCTGTCAGTTTTCCAAAGTGGGGGAGAGAAAAAAAGAGTATGTGAGCAAAAGAATTAAAAATCCAAGAAAGGAGAACAAATCACAGTTTGAAACAGAGCCAGAAAGCGTAATGTTTTATTATTAGCATTAAACCATGAACAATCAAACCCGAAACCATTGATTCTATGAATTATGTACCTGTTTGGTCTGGTCTAATGATAGTGCCAATTTCCTCCCTCTCAGAGCCGGCATAATGAAGTAACACATATCTGTAGTGTACGTTCCATCAGTGACATCACCAACTGTTTGTGTAATAATGTACAACAAACATTAATGGAACGAAGAACTGTAGGCAATTTATTCATTTCATTTCTCTGTTGTCTTATTGTGATAATGACTCGACTTCTGGTCAGTAGGCAAGCCGGATAATTACTGAACGAGGGGGGAATCTGTCCTGGTATGAGAAGATTAAAAAGGGAACTGAGTAAAGGTTGGAGGTTAAAGACAGATCATATTACTGGAAAAAAAGAAGAGTAGGTTCTTTATTTTTGTTTTTGTTTCCCACAGCCATGATTTCAACCAAACATTTACATGATGAAGCGGTAAATTCAGAAACCTGTCTCAGTAAAAAATAACGTAATCCAGACACAGTGATGATGAGGCAGGAATAAGTTATAAAACATTTTCTTTAGCTTTAATGTGGATTAATGTATTGTCTGCTCAGATTTGACTGAGATGACTTATTTTCAATGTGTTTTCAATATATTTTTGCTTAATGGTGTTGTGGCAAATTACCAAAATAATACGCGATCACTACTCATAGACCAAAGGTGATGTCTTCATATCTTGTTTTGCCTCAGCTCGACAGTCCACAATCCATAAAATATTTGATTCACTATCATTTGTAGCAAAAGCATCAAATCCTCATATTTAAGAATGTAGAAACTGCAAATGTTGACATTTTGCAAAAAGTTTGAGTCGGAGCCATTCGTCATGCATCTTTAAAAGAGCATCATCTGTTCCTGTTTTCTTCTGTGAAACCATCCTGCTCGCTCCAACATCGAAACTGGCTGTTAATACTGTTGTTGCTTCATGAATCAGCTCCTCTCTCAGACCTGCACTGGACTCATTAGATGCACATCTATGCAATCAACTTTGTAGAGAGTTAACAGCAATGATGCATAATGTTGACAAGTTTTGCTGACACTCTCACAGAGGTGTTAATGAAATTACTATGTGCGTTAGCATTAGTTATAATGATGATGTTGTACTGACTGCACTCTCACGTATAACAGCATTTTAATATACCCCATATGTCAAATATGGAGGCCGTTTCATTACAATCTAGCGGCTAACACAACACCACCTTTGACTATGACTCAATACTGATAATAATAATTGGCATCTCTCAACGCTTTCTGTCTCTCTCGCAGAATATTGTCATGAATGGCGGCATAAGGAAGGTTTATGTTAAAGTCACCTACTGTGTGTGATGATAAAAAACTACGGCTGAAATGTGGCGTATTCAGTGAAGAGATTCAGATTCTTTAGTCTTTCTTGTTCTTAGGCAGCTGCTTGTGCCTTAGTCTTAGTCTTAGAAGCACTGGCCGAGGCAATTGGCGCGTCACCTAGAGTACCTACAAACCACCACTCAGAACACACAGCCTTATCAGCAGCACTGGTAATGTGGCGCTTCCATAACAGGGTGTGTGTGTGTGTGTGTGTGTGTTTGTCCATGACGGGGCACTAAACAGTGAAAAATGGAGGACAGCCAACACAGTGTGCACCCGCATCTGTGGTGATGAGCTAGATACACATAGGCCCCACACATAGTCTCACACACACACACACACACACAGTCACACACACATTGGAAAGTTGCCGTATATCCAGCTCTGACCTCTGGTTCTTTATCAGCAGAACAAAGTGCTTGTGAATCCGTTTTCCATACTACACAGCACCTTATATCTTTTCTAGTTCTAATCACTATAATTGTTTGTTATACACCATATTTTTACAATTTCCTGTCGCTCCCAGTTATAAGATTTAAAAGGCCGACTCTGTCTTCCAGCCTTTATTAGATGTGTTTAGCTCATTGTATAGCTGTACTGGAAGGCGCATTAGCGAGGGCAGAGGAGGCGGATTTATGGATTAACTCACTGGAGGATGTTGCCAGACAAATTCAATTTCCAGGGTACGGGTTATGGCTTTCTAGTGTGGGAATTTTTTCTGTTTCAATGTGACAATCAGAACATTTTTATTTTTTAATCATCGACACTGCTGTTTTTTCTTTCTTTCAGACCTTTGATCATGAGTGTCACTGATGTATGATTCATTTCTGAGAGATGAAATGACTCATTAAGTAAACAAGAAAATATGCTTTAAAAATTTATAATATTGTTGTTTTCTTCATAAACTCAACCCAATTAGTTCAGGAGGCAGATGGCCTGCATCTAATCGCTATTCTCAGAGGAACAGCACCAGCGATAATCAGTTATGTGCGACCTCAGTGATTCAGGACTCCTTTAATCTGAGATGAAACTCCACTAATTAGCTGGTGGTCTCTGTGCTATTAATTAACTTCAGTCAGCCTGCTGCTGCTGCTGCTGCTGGTGTGATGATGATGTCGGAACGCATACGTTCAGGTAGCGTCTGTCTGGATCTAGTTATAACAACCTGTCTCCCTGTCTCTTGTTTTTTATTTTTTCTCCTCTTCAGCGACAAGACCAGAGGAACATGTTGCCCCTGTTTCCATGGCGCTAGGAGGAACATGCACACCTGGGTCCGGAGTTCACCTCAGTGTTAGTCCTGCTACGCCTGCCTCCTGTGAGAACTACACTACCCACATTGGCAGATTCCAGGCTGGCGACCCACAGGTGTGAAGTTTGGAATCAGTTCAACAAAGACACTCTGAGGAACAACAACTACAACAGCAACAGCCACCACCACCACCTAACCTTCTGTAGAGGCTTGTCTAACATAGCCAACACGGCGGACCACCCTCCGGGGGTCGGTTGCGAGGCAACCACTGATGGGGACTTTGGGTGTCATAGCGGATCTGAGAGCCTGATGGAGCTGCGGGCGCGGGCGTCAACAAGATTCGGAACACGTACAGGAGGCGTTACGGGCATCTGCATGCAGCACAAACATCACCGATGAAGGTGAGCGCATCATGCACAAGTCAGTACACTTTTTGTTGTTTTGTTTTGCTGCATCACATTTCTTCCACTCAGATATTCCACAGCCTCATGGTGTTAGTAACCCTGTTTAGAATAATAAATCATTTAATCAAGATGTTGGGGAGGAGAGTTTCAAATCAGCTGCTGGTTCCATGTCATCATCTGCAGTACTGATTTTGTCAAGTATGTTTGAACACAAGAGGAGGATACCATAAATAAACCCTCACTCTCTCTTTCTCCTTACTGCTCTGTACATGAGATGTAACAGTAAAGGAGTTCTGATAGAAATTAAAAACAAAAGATGAAGAAATAAGAGACAGTCATTTGCTAAAGGAATGGCCACTTTATTTGGCATAATTAGACTATACAGGAAAGAGATACCTTTGTGCTCTGTACTTAAATGCAGATCAAAACACAGTACATGAACAGGATCAAGACAATTGTGGATCTTATATCACTTTAAAGATTTAATTCAGAACCTCTCTATCCTGGGACAGAGAAACAGAGCTGGAGAGATTTGCCAAAACAAACAGCAACTTCCCTGTGGCCCCCAGTCCTGCAGAGGCTCCCAAATCCTCAGATTGACTGTGTGTTAGTTGTTCTTGTTGCGTCGATTACGAGAGTTTGTTGTTTGCACCACTGTCGTTTTCAGCATCAGCAAATGAAGGTGCTGTGTTCTGCCTTAATCTTGGCCTCTACTCTTGCCCTGCTTCATAAAAATCTAGTTTTCACTCGTTAAGGAGAAGGTCCAAACATCAAGTTTTTCCATGTTGCACCACGGGCAATACAAAATAACGACTCTAAAACTTTACGATGTCTTATCTCAAATGGCCTAAATGCGAAACTTGACATCATGAGGAAACAGAAAAGACGATGGAAAAAAGAGCAGAGCAGCTGCAGGACATCTTGTTTCTTCACCTTTGTTTCTACCACCTGACTCTCTAAACTATGTCTGATCTAGGGCCAGACTTTGTCTGCTCTACTAGCTAACCGCTGTTGTTGGCGCTGTCATCAGAGACCTTGACATGTTGGATTTTATTACTGAGCTTAGAGTGCAGTGCAGTACCAAGCACGAACTCCAGAGAAAAATATCAGATTTGCAATGATAGTCTGGATCTGCCCCAAAACTTCACGAGTTCTCTCCCCAGAGCCGTGACTCATCCCTCCACTAAGTTTGGTGCAAATCAGTTACATAATCCTGCTGATAAATAAACAAACTATAACACAACAGCAGACTTTTTATTGCTGTGACTGTGATGATGATCGGGCTGATACCTGCCATGTAGGAATTTATTGTTTAGGTTTAGTGACTCTGCCATGAATTATATACTATTATAAACAAGTTGGAATCAGGTAGGCTTGTAAAACCAGTTTGGTTGCTATTTTCTTACACACACAGAGAAGAGATCAGGAGGTGACATTGTAATACCAACAGTGATAATTACGAGACGACAACATTCTGACACTTCTTATTTGTGGTGAAGATATGGTTGGTTCAGTCAGAGCTTCATATGAGGCCAGAAAATGGCCGACAAGCTGCTATTTATTATTTCCCTCTCTGTCTCATCCTTTGATCCACTCTTTAATATTGTGTGTGTGTGTGCGTGTGTGTGTTTGCAGTCATCGGTCCATTCAGGATTGAAATTAGTTCAGCCGTTACTAATGGCTCCTGATCATTATATTTCATTTAACGTCAGAGGATAGCTAACAATGCGTCCTCACGCAAGAAATTACTCACTTTAATGAAGAAAGTGTAATTATATTTTCACTGCAGAGAGAGAGAGGGAGAGGGGGGAAAATGGGGGAAACCTAAATAAAAGATTGAGGGCAAACACAATGATTGACTGTTATAGTTAACAAGGGTGGACTAGTGTCAATCCAGTTTCAGTCCAGATGCGGTTTGCTGTCTCGTCTTTTCTCATCACATCCTACATCAGCATCATTATCTGAGCTTATACTCACATGTAAGAGTTCTCCAGTTCTCCAGTCTCATAGAGCTGGAGCAGCAGAGACTTTCAGTGTTGGCAGAATGGGAGGAACAGGAAAAACACCTCGTATTCCGACTTGGGACCATCCGCACATTAATCCGAGGTGGTTGGCTCAAATGCTAACGTTGTTTTTAGCATATGATAAGATAGACAGCCTCCATTAGCTACTTTTGTTGTGTCATATTTAGAGCTGCAAAGACAAGTTGATTGATTGAAATAAAATTAATTGGCAGCTATTTTCATAATTGATTAATCATTTCAGTCAAACATTTGCAGCTTTTCTTTGTCTTTCGATAGTAAACTGAATACATTCTGGGTTTTGGGTCGTTGTTTGGGTCTCGTAATTTTTATTTATTTATTTACATTTTGTAGACGAAATTAATAAAATAATAGTTTTGTATTTGTAGAAGTTCATTACCAAGTGTAACCATATACGAACAAACAGTGTGTGGCTCTTAAAAATTAACTGAATCTGTTGTATTAGTGTTAATATTGGACTTTATTTTGATGTAACCACCAGCGAGTGGGAGATATTATTATCTCCATTTTAGAATTACAAGTCAGAGGCTGATGTGAACACTAATTACAGTTTAAATGATATGATGTGAAAGCAGCACCGGTCCCTGGTGTGGTTATATTTTCCCGGTTTGGGAACCAATTTATCGTTCAGTGTTGATTTTTACAACAAAATGATGAGTTTGAGGAATGTTGGTTCAGAGGTCGTCATCTGCAGCTTTTCATCTAAATTCACCTGTCCTTATTTGTCTTTTTCTTCTAGTTACTTTGGTGGCAAATACATAGCATTTCCTGTGGCTACTTCACAATAAAAGCCACCCCATAGTTTTAATGCGAGGCATCAGCAGCAAGAGATGGTTGGTTTGCCTTAGCAGCACCTTAACACAGCACAACCATAGATGATGTCAAAAGTCTGGACTGAAATAATGAGAAGCTTAATGATTATAACTTGAGTTGTTGTCATGTGCACAACAACGAGCCAGTTCAGATCAGTTGTGTGTCTCTGTGACAGAAGGGAAACCTGCAGGAAACCTGAGTTTCACACAGAGGTTTTCTATTTCTCACCTCAATCTGATTTCTCACATTAACCAGGTTTGTTTTGTCAAGGTCAACGGTCTGCATCGATGCTGAAACTGAAACTGAGACAAATCCTGTTTCTCACATCCTGAAACACAAACGTAAAACCTGCTCTGTGTGTCTAATAGCCAGCTGACGGCTAGCTAACCTGATTAGCTCAGTAACAGAGGCGTCATGTTAGCAGTTAGAGACTTCACACAGTTATATTTAACTTTGTTTCTGTGTCAGCTCGCTGCTCGGGCTGCAATAATGAGATGTTTCTTCTTCAGCTGCTTTTACTTTCAGTCTGTAAAATCAGCTCCTGATTGGACGCTGGGGCGGCTGCCATTGTCCCGAGTTCAACTTGACCACACACACACACAAACACACAAACACACACACACACACTCACCCATCCTAAAACACACCAACAGGGCTCAGCTGTAGCTGTGTATCCCGCTGGTTAATGTGTATTGATGAATCAGTCTGTTGCCTCTCTGGAGGTCATTGATCGTCCTTCTCGTCATTTTACAAAATCTGAGTGTATTTCATGTTGAGAGGACACGCGGCCTCTGAACATGAGACACGCAGCCGGATGTAAACTTTATTTAAACAGGACATGGATTACAAAGAGCTTCACAAAGAGACACATACGAACCTAAAAATAAACGACTATTTTTAGGAAAATGCTAATGAACGGCGGCGTGTTCTGTCACCGCTCAGGAGATGATTTCTCTTTGCCTCTGTAGCATCACTTTTATTCCTTGTAAAGGAGTTAGTGTCTTCAAATAAACATCCATGACCGAGAGCTGAAACCGGCAAAGAAAAATGGATTTAAACAGTAACTGACTGTGTCATCAGCTGATGATCAGATGTTCAGATTTTTATGGACGTTGTTTTTCTTCTGTGCAAATATCTGCCGCTCAGATCAGAGTCACAGAGAACTTGTGATGAGATAAAAGTGATTTGAAAAATACTGGACAGATGAAGTTTGTCTTTCTGTTTTCCATTAGCCACTAGTCATTAGTTTTAATAGAAAAAAAATGTATTTTGAGAAGGTTTCTGTCCTTTATTTATTATCACAATAACTGATAGTCAATCAGCTACAACAGGCCGACTGCAATAATCAGATTACAATATAAAACAGAGAGAAAGCAGGAAATCTGGAGAAGCAGGAGCCAGATGATGGTTGGAGTTATCACCGTAAACTCTCAAATATGACCCAGGGCCTTCACGTACCTCAGTGGCAGGGAGAACCCGGCCTTTATTTGGAACAGGCTTAGATTATTTCTAATTTCCCTGGTGCCTCAGGTAATGCAAACTCCGAACGTCCTCCATGTTTACCTTTAATTTTACATTAAGCATCTCCCTTTATAGGTGTGCTTTTAATGTGAAGAAACAACAAGAAGCAGCTGGAATGAATTAGTATGAGAACATTATTTCTGTTGAGAAGAGAAACTCGGAGCAGCAGTGGTGAGTGTAACATGGCTCTCTGTTGTTGTGATGATGAATTAAAGCGGTGGAGAATTTACCCTCCCACCCTCCTCAATTAGTGACCGGCTCTTAGTCGAGACTTTATCATTATTTGAATGCTTTATATGAGAGTTTATGGCAGTTGCTTGTTGATTAATTAACGAGTCGTCTCAGCACTAATTGTAACCACGCGGAGACGACAACAGCTGTGATTGGTCGGTTTAGGCTGCAGCGAGTTTCCCTCTCCTCGTCTCTACTCAGTATGACAGTGAAGACTACACAACGGGAACATCTCGCTAAGATATGTACTGAGCAAACCATTAATCATCGGTCAGGCTTGAATCTGAGTTATACGTAAATCAGTGCACACACACACACACACACACACACACACACACACACAGTAGTAGTGGTAGTAGTGTAAGTAGGTTCAGAGGTTCCTCGGCCTGCTGCTGGCGTGTCGGATCTTCTTGAGCTCAGTGGTGTGAGAAGTCAGCAAGGGCTGCGTGACCCGAGTCCTATTCACTGTAAAACACACACACACACACACAGAGCCTCAGGTCATCCATGTCTCTGCCAGTCGAAGCAGAATGCTCCTCTAAACGATCACCACGAGAGAGAAAGACACCGAGACATGCAACGCTCTTCATGTCTTTCCTCTCTTGTATCAGGTTTTTCATCCTCTCACGTCTCTTATGATGAACTAAAAGAAACCGGTATCTAGAGTGTATCTCGTCCTCTGAAATCCTCGCTCCTTCAAAAATCTGAAAATTGCTGAGAGACACAAATGTAAAATATTCTGTATGTAATTTAGTTCCTGTAAAAAAAAAAAAAAAAAAAAGTATGAGCCTGAGGACTTATGAAGCTCAGTCATTGCATCATTCTGCAGCAGAAGATGTGAGTGTCTGTATTAAAGGCAGGTTTATTTATCTCTGTGGATACTGATACGATAGAGCTGGCTCCTGTAAATTAATGCTGTGAAAAGGGAACAGTCTGACAGCAGATGAGGTTACAAACATGGAGAATTTATTTTGATTATACAGAGGAAATGGGATGTGGTGATTTCCTTAAAGAAAGAAAAAATGTCCCAGGATCTCTGAAGGACCCAGCATGCATCAGTAAAATAAGTGACAGTAAAGGAAACATAACTTAAAGCTGATTTTTCATTGTAGTTGTTATGATTCTGGAGAGATCTGAGTGTGTATCATTATCTATTTGTGTACTTTGTGTACTGGCCTTTGGTCATGTGCTAGCCCCGGTTTATGCCTCTTATGTATTTACCATTACATCCGAGTCACAGAGCATCTGTTTTTTCTAAAAAAAAAAAAAAAAAAATGTCCAGTGATCTTTGAAAAATCCAGAAGGTCATTTGATACCTCTTACTGCTGTTCTCCAGGTATTTCCAGAATCCTCAAGGATTCTTCTAAGCACCTGGATGGAAAAAAGTTCACTCACAATTAAAAGAGATTTAAAAGCTCAGTGCAATACACGTACTACAGCACGAGGCACTTGGGTGCTTATGCACTGATACACCTGGTCCCTGGACTTCAGATATCTTACTGTGTGTGTGTGTGTTTGTGTGTGCGTGTCACCACATACTATTGCATGCTATTAAGCCACATATCTTCATGCATTCATAAGCACAGTGAAAGAGCTTTTTGTCCAGAAGAACCAAAGGAAAAAACTGAAAGATGTCTGACTGCAGCTGCATTTAAACAGTCAGCAGCTACTGTTAAAAATCATTAATTAGAACCGAATTTCATTTAGACAAAGTTCCTGATTGGCTCCTTGTATTAAGACTGTGTTTAACATTTTAACATTTTCTTCTTTTGTTCGTTAAAAGACAGGCTTGTTGAAAAACATTTGTATTTCTTAAAGTAAGGTATGGAAAAATCATATTAGTATTGATTTATTGATTTTTACACATTGATTTTTTACACCTGCCTGACGTTATTTCAGAAAAAGAAAAGAGGAGTCTTAAGAGTTAAAAGTCGTCCTGAGTAGTCAAGAAAGACACTCGATTCACTTCATTAAATTCAATTAAAGTTTAATTTAAATCTTAACAGCTGGGTTTCCCGCTTGAATTTTGTCAGATACAGCTGAAACTGCAGCGTGAGCCTAGCATCACCTCTTTCTGTGTATGTCAGAGACTGTTAGTCCAGCTGTGGGATGGCAGTGAGAGAAGAAAGCCACTGCAGGGTGATGATACAAAAGATGGAGCTGGTGGATGAACCACAGAGATGATAAAGGAACAGGTCCTCTGTGTCTTTGTAGTGGACATCAAAACGACTGGACGTTAATACCTGCTGCTGTAGCTTAATCTGTCACAGGGAGAATGAAGGAAAATGAAAGCTGTGTGTGGTAAAAAGCTGCACGTTGGCAGATGAGGCTGTGAAATTGGACGAGGCCTCTTTTTGGACCAATGAAGTCCATTTTCTGCTGGAAGCTGAAATTCATAAACATCTGTGACAGGCAGTGTGCGCGAAGCGAACTGCTCCGCTGTTATGTTACTGGAACAACATCATCGCGGAGCTTTAATCTGCATCTCCACGGGGACATTCACCAACACAACGAGCTCATGCCAGTCACCAGATGAAAACCCGCCGTCACAATCACAACACTAAACCAGAAAAAAACAGACTCGTATCGATCAAACAGCCAGTAAAGCTCTGTGATTCTGTTTGTCTTTATTTTAGTGTGTCAGGAGCTTTCGGCGTCAATCACTGGCTTCAGATTGATCAAACCAGACTTTGAACTAAACCACAGTGTGATGAAATACGGCTTTTGATGACTTTGACAACCGGTGTATTTTTAAAATCTCTGTCTCTCTGATCATGAAACTTCTGCTTCAGCTCTAAACCACAGAGATACTCAGTCAGACGTAAGAAAGCTGCACTGTCGGTCAAATAAACTGATGTATATTCTTGTACACCCGTCTGTGGTGGAGTACTGTGTTAATACAACAGCTTTTATGTTTGAAAATCTCACCTAAGATCTTCTCACGGCATCTCATTTAACTTCACCTCGGCTTATTCTGCCGCCTCCAACCCAGGGTGTGAAATTAGCACCCGACACTCGCCAAGCGCAAGTAAAAATCTACGATGACGAATAAAATTAATTAGGTCAGTTGCCATTGGTGAGTTGCTCAAATGGGCCTACTTCACTGCAGATCTGCAGATCTGCTCACTACAACAAATAACTTGATTGACTGTGTTTTTTGATTGACCCTTGCTGTCCACTGTCACTGTAGCTCACTGCAAGAGATGCGATGATGCTACCTAGCTTTAAGCGCTAATCCTTAAGAGAGTCTACAAGTAAGTGGTGAAGTAGAGCAACCAGAAAAGGAAAAATCAAGTAGAGATTGTCTTTATTATGACAACAATTACATAGTTTTTAATTAATTAATTTCATTTATTTTGACCTGACCACACCTCAGTGTCTCATCTCATCGCACAACCTCGTCTTCTCCTTACCCCTCATCAATCTCACGCCATCTCATGTGATCTCACAAAACCTACTCTCATATCACTTCATCTGATCTCATCTGATCTCATCTGATCTGATCTCACTGTGTCTTATTTTATCTCTTCTCATGTCCTTTAATCTCATGTTTCACCATATCTCATCTAATCTCGTCTCCACTTGTGTCCCCTTCTTTTTCTCACCTCTCGTCAATCTTACATCATCTCATCTGCATATGATCTCAAGTCACTTCATTCAGGATGATCTCATGAAACATATGCTCATCTCATCTTGCCTCATCTTCTCTCATGTCCTCTAATCTCATGTCACCTCATTTTGTTTCACCTCATCTCATCTAATCTTATCTCATCTCTCTCTTCACTCATCTCACTACCCCACTCATTTCATCTTCCTCCTTAACTCTCATCTCTGTTCACCTCATCTAATTGTAGATACTCTCGTCTCTTACCTCTGCCAGATTTACTGTTCAGTTGTTGAATAATTCTCCCACAGAATTATGGTTTTATGACATGAGTGATGAGGAAACTAGTCATGTTGTGGTTGCTCTGGAAGTAGATAAAACCTCAAAATGGCGGAAACTATTATCTGGTAGTTCTGCTGGATTACTGCATCCAAAGAAAAAAGAGACACAGATGGAAAAAAAGTCATGAGCAGGAGGAGGAGGAATGGGAGGAGGAAGAGGAGGGGTTTTCTTCATTCAGCCTGTCTGGAGAGAATAATCAGAGATGGAATAAGAGGCCATTATGAAAACATATAAAGACAGAAACATGTCTTAGCTCATGTTCGTGCTGACTTACAATCCTCCTTCATGAGAAATCCTGGCAGCGCGGTCTGTTGACATTCAGATCACGTTCCACTGCACATCTCCCAACTCCACCAAGAATCCACAGTGGCCATGTAGCTGCCCACACAGCCGTGCAGAGGAAGACACAGATTTTCAGGTTCTACTGAAAAATACCAGATTTGTAAAAAAAAAAACAAAAAACAAAAAAAACAGGTCATTAAAAGTATTTTTCATTCAGACTCGTCCCTGTGCACTTGGAAATTGCTGCAAATAAACAGTGAAGTTAAAGCTAACGAGGTCCTGCGATGAGCTCAGAAAATCCTCCAAAAGTGAAGATAAACACGACCTCCTGATTACCCTTCGTTAATTAATATAGTGCAATAAATACACTGGAAATGGTGTTTTTAAAATGTAATTTTCACCCAGTTTTAATGAAAGCCAAAAGCAAGGAGCTCTAAAGACACAGCCCTGCCATGTTGAATGAGAAATCTCTTATTTTTATTGTCTTTATATGGAGAACGAATGAGCGGATAGATGTGAGTCACTGCTGGAAAATGACAGTCACAGCTCTGGAATCAATAACTCACAGATATTGTTTGGCCTTCAGTAAGCAGAGGATCGTCAGAGATCTGTCTGCGCTGGGACAGGAAGCAAAACATCAGACATTTTTCAATTAACTGAACTAATCAGTTAGTTGTAGACGTCTTATGACTGATATTTATTTAGAGGATGCTGCTACACTGCAGTTCATATTCAGTTTTATTCATTCAAACCTTTGTATCTTACTCCATTTTTATCATTTATGTTTTTTGATTCTTGGTTGTTAGAGTTTTATCTAATCATTTTTTGTTCGTGATTTCCAAATGATTGTGTAACCGGGATCCTCAGTAGCTGATCCAGACCGGGTTGTTCTGATCGGGTGGTATGGTGCTGACGTGGAGCAGTTTGGCTCTGGGTGGAGCAGCAGATTGTTTGTACAGCAGGGGTGGGTTCAGGTCAGCTCAGGCTGCCATGGACTCATCTTTAACACAGACACAAAAACACACACACCCATCGACCCACACAAGGGGCCACAGGATGATTGACAGGAAGAGGATGATGAAGAAAACCTAGTTCTGATGTTTAAAGTTAGATTTATTTCTTCTGATTTTCCTCTAATATTTGCTTTTTTCATGTGAGTTATGGGATCATTTTAGCTCATCAGGCCTCTGAAAGTTATTAAATTAAAAATATTTTCTCTTTGATTGAGCTGGTCACAATCGGTAGACAAATGGAGTCGGTGACGAGGGGTCGTTTTAAAGGTCAGAAGATGTTGGGGAACCGCTCCTGGATACAACAGACAGGCATCAGTGAAACTTAGAAAACTAGGCAACTACTTACAGTCATTTACATTTCAAATCAGATATGGGCTGCACCTGAATGCACCATTTGTTTGACCTTTTAGTCCTTTTTTCTCCAACTGTCTCTCCAGACAGAAAGGAGGAAATGTTGAAGACAAAAAATACATAATTTTTCTGGGTGGGACAAATCTGTTGGTGATTCGCCCAAAGCAAAAAGAAAAAAAAACTGTATATGGAAACACTGCAGTCTTCCCCTGCAACAAAAGTAGGTCATGTTGCAAAACTGCTGTTCATAGAAATAAAATCTTTACTTTTCATAACTGTGGTGCCTCCTCTGCCCCCTCGCTGTGTGTGTAGGTGCACACACAACAAACACACTTTCACTGAAGGTTGAAGACAGGATTTGGCTTTTTAAGTCTTTACTGGAGGCATGTGTGAAAACAGTATTGGACAACTAATTCAATAATAGTGATTACAGTAGCAGTGAGATAAACACCAGTTAGACCTAAGGTAATGAGTTGGTGCAGGATTCACAGAGGTAGAGACGAGCTGTCAAATTAGTTGTGCTTCATCCAAGGAAGAAACAAAAGTGTCACCAATTAAAATATCACTGTTAAATCCCCTACTGACCCAATGCAGCCTGCACCTTTTTTGTTGTAAATACAAGTAAAAAGTTTTGGTTCTGATCAGTTCACACAGCCTGTTACACATTTGTTAAAGTTGGGAACACATTTTTGAGAAGGTCAGGAGGCCTGACAACACCACGTCCACCACAGATACTGGATTTAAAAAGACAATCCTTGGTGCTAGGTTACATTCAGCATGGTTACTTTGTGTTGCAGTAACGCTAGATGTTTCAATAGAGCTGTGATGCAAACTTTTCAGTATGATATTGCATCTTAACTTATTTACTTTCCAGAAATACTCTTACCTTTTGTTTAAAAAGCAAAGCACGCTCCCAGTTATTTCCTCTTTATAGATCAGTTTTCTGTATTGATGTGAATATTAATGTGTTGTGTTTGTGTTTGTGTCCACAGGTCTGTCCGGTAACCCTGTCGATCTGGAGAAACGTCACACAACGTTTGGAAAAAACTTCATCCCCCCCAAGAAGCCCAAGACGTTCCTGCAGCTGGTGTGGGAGGCTCTGCAGGACGTCACGCTTATAATCCTGGAAATCGCTGCAATCATCTCGCTCGGCCTGTCCTTCTACCATCCACCAGGGGGCGACAGTGAAGGTCAGTGCAGTTGGGCAAAATTAATGCATATGTTTTATGTATTTGTTTATTTTTTTTCTATTCTATATTTCTATATTCAATTTATTCTTCATCTATTTAGATATCATGAATTTAATTTGAATTCAGTATTGGTGGAGTCCTGGCTATCACCCTGTGCAAAGATCTTCATCAAGTAATGATTAAGAAAATATGTTTTTTACTCTACTACTTTACTACTCTACTTTACTGACTGAATATTCAAATTGTTCATGTTGAAAACACTGTTGCTAAAACTGGTATTGAAGTTAAACCTAGTTGAAGCTGTAAGTTAGTTTAACGCAGCTGCTCTGACCTGTTTGGACTTGACATATTTAGTTGGTAAAAGTGATTCCAGCCTAACGTGTCCTCGTCCTCTCTCAGCATGTGGCCAGGTTGCGGGTGGGGTCGAGGACGAGGGCGAGGCCCAGGCCGGCTGGATCGAGGGCGCCGCCATCCTGTTCTCGGTCATCATTGTGGTCCTGGTGACGGCCTTCAACGACTGGTCCAAGGAGAAGCAGTTCCGCGGGCTGCAGAGTCGCATCGAACAGGAGCAGAAGTTCACTGTCATCCGCAAAGGCCAAGTCATCCAGATCCCTGTGGCAGAGATCGTGGTGGGAGACATCGCTCAGATCAAATACGGTACGAGACGGCAAACCTGTGACATGAACAACTGATGCACTCATGACTGGGTGATCCTTCTTTTTTCCCATTTTGTGTCTGTTATATTTCAGAATGTAACTAAAACATCTCAGGCCCATTCACTTTTTCACTCAGTTTGAAAAGGGCATTAATCTGCTGCTGTAACACCCTCCTGGCTGCAGGAATTTGCTCCCATTCAGCCACAGGAAAATGACTGAAGTCAGCCCCTGATGCTGGGTGATAGACTCTGGCGCCTAGTCTGCACTCCAGTTCGTCCCAAAGCTGTTGGATGGGGTCGAGGTCAGGGCTCTGTGTCTAGTTCTTCCACAACAAACTGTGAAAACCACTTCTTCATAGACCAAGAGTTTGTGCGCGGGGGCATTGACATGCGGAAACAGGAAAGGGCCTTCCCCAGACCGCTGACACAAAGCTGGAAACTCGCTACAGTTTAAAATATCATCGCATGATGTCGCCTTCATTAGAACTAGGGGCCCTCGACCAAATCAGGAAAAACACACCCAGAAGTGCACAGCAGTAAATGGACAGCTGGCCATATAGTGTAGGGCTGATGGGGAATCCTAGTCGTATTTTCTATTTTACAATAAAACTCAGCTGTATGGTTTGGTGTTTTTAATGTAATGTTTTGGTGTTTAGCCTTCATCAGAGTTTGAGAAGACTGAAGCTGAAATCTGTCCACACTGAAGCTGTTTCAAGAGATAAATGAAATGCAAGTCCTGTATGAGATCCTCCTCATTTCCTGGGGCTGATGGGAACCCTCTGACCTCTGACCTCTGTACTTGCAGGAGACCTGCTGCCTACTGATGGGATCCTGATCCAAGGCAACGACTTGAAGATTGACGAGAGTTCTCTGACTGGAGAATCCGACCAGGTCCGCAAGTCTCTGGAGAAGGACCCCATGCTGCTGTCCGGTGAGTGCCTGTTCACAGACACATGACATACAGAGTGTACAGGTAAAACTTAATTGTACAAAACTACAAAACTAAGATGGAACAAAACTCTCAAGCTGGAAATGTCACAAATGATGTGATATTAATCTAAACTGAAAATAAATGAACACAGCAGTAACACAGCAACAACTAAAGACCAAGTTTCAGGTGTGATTTGTAGCTTTTTGACCCTTTACCCAGGAACCCACGTGATGGAGGGATCAGGCAGGATGGTGGTGTCAGCCGTCGGCCTCAACTCTCAAACCGGCATCATCTTCACTCTGCTCGGCGCCAGCGAGAACGACGAAGAGAAGAAGGTCAAGAAAAGTAAGACATGAGACAAAGCCTGTGACACACATCTCAAAAACAAAACAAATCAAAACAAATCACAGCTCATGTTGAAGTGTCAAAGGTCGTACGAGGACAGTAATTGTGCGAAGTGTTGGGAGGGAGGTTTGGTTAGAAAGACGACTATCACCGTGTCACCTTCTGAATATTTCTACTCTACTGTTTGAACAGTGCAGATTGGAAATATTTGCACGTTTTTATCAGCTGGTGTTGATTTGAAGTTTCTCCTGTCATACTAGCTGACTCTGTCAGTGGGTAGACTTCATCCAGTCTGGGCTGATAACAGCAGAGCTGTTTGAAGGGTCTAACTGTAGCATTTTAACATTATCAAGCTTCAATCTGATCATTAAAACATTGTCAGTGAATAAATGAGACCACGGATGAGGAGACCAGTAGTGATCATGATATTTCAACAAAAACAAGTTCACAAGTTAACTTCTAACTGTTCACAAACCCTCCCCCAAACAGTTAATGTCCAATCACAGCTTAGAAACCATAATAATGTATGGTAGATCTGTCAGTTCTTGGATCTTTCCAGACATTAATCTGATATATATTCTGCATTCGAAGAGTTTGTACAGTGGTATCATGTCTAGTCAACGTAAACTGCTAATGTTAGCATGCTTGGCTAATTAGCTTAGCAAGAAATGGATCCAATCGTGCATTTTTTTTCTCTTTATACTGAACTATTATGCAAGAGATAACCTTTTTAACAATCAAAGTCAACTGGAGACAGTTTTCGACCAATTCTCAGGAATTAACATTTGTTAGCTAGGTAGCTAGATCTGATAAAATGTGACTGTGACTTTTAAAAATGAGAAGCTGCTTTTGTTTCTATCTGAAATTCAAAAACTTAAATCTCCCACCTTTAAATGAAAAAAAATGTTAGACAGGAAGCTCGACAGTCATTTGTCCAGTGTGTACACTTGTAATTGAAGGCATCATTGTGAACATTTCAGCCAACGCACACCTGAACAGCGTTTCCTCACAGACCTTAAAAAGGACAAAGAATCTGAGAATCAGAGAAGAATCACCTGAGTAAATACTACATCATGGTCTCATTTATTCGTGGTAGGTTATGGCCAATATACTGAGGATTGATTTGACAATGATGTAATGTTGGTTAAAAATGCGATACGTACCTTCCCCCTGTTGCTTTTTGAAGTGGAACCCTTCAAAAGCCAGAGCCCAGATGATCCTCGTACTATCACAGAGCAGTTTGATGTAAACCAACAGGCTTCTGCAGTCGGTCTCTATTGCTTTTGATTTGCTTGTGATCATGCTAACCCCCTTTTACTCATGTCTTTCCCTTTAGTTTGTTTTTGTCTGATCATTTGTTTTATTCGCTGAAGTTTGAGTTTGTCAGGCATTCATTGTGAACTGGCTGAATGTACCAGCTCAGCGGAGAGAGACGCTCAGGTTTATATTTCGGCCTCCAGTCACTCATTTTTAAAAAACAAACAAACCACTAATGAATTCCTAATGAGGAAAACCACAAGGCAAGTTCTCAGATTCAACTGAAATTAAAATTGAGATTAGCATCTCATACACGTGTCTGTACTGCTACACTTTAATTCCTCATTGACGTAACACATTCCCGAGCCTTAAAGCAACACAGTGTAACTTTGCTGAGCAAGAGCGCCCCCTGCAGCCGTAAGTGATAATAATTCTGTTGTCGAGTCTGAGCGATTAAGCTGTTTTCATGTACAGAAAACAAATCAGTCTTTTGACCAGAGCTCTGACTGTGCAGTCCCACTCACTGAACTGAAACATGGCTGAATAGTGTATATTACCCATGATCCCCGGCTTCTGGAGCAGGAAGTGCTGTTGCTGTAACAAACACACCAAACTCCATGTAAAATTCTTGATATTTTTAAAGTTTCCTCGCTGGATATCGGAGAAGAACGCAAGTCTTTTTGATTGATCTACAGTTCAGCATTACTCTTGGACTTGCTGGACCTGATTTCTAGCAGTTTAAGCTGCGGACTATCACTCAGTTAGAGGGAGATCGCACCTGCTCACCAAAGTTACAAAGGGCAAGAACAGGGATGACAGAGGCTCAATTCTACCTGTATAACTCAGTATCATAAAATGATCCTCAAGCTGTTATTTTGAGGTTAATAAGTTACATAATGTTGCTTTAAACTATACCTAATTTTGACCACCGTGCTAAAACCAAGCCTGAACCCTCAAAAAAAGACCTATGAAGGAGTGAGGACTGGACAACATGGCTAACTTTTCCATCCTCCCTCCCAAAATGTCCCCATCCACCAAGTCTAGAGCTTTAATTGGTCCTCACAAAGATTATTCAAAAACACCCCAGGCCCATTGTGTCTCTTGTGTTCTATGAGAGACCTAACAGATTCTGATCACATGGCTGCATCAAGCTGCTGTGTACACACACACACCTACACACACACACATATTCGGCCACATTTTGTCAGGTCACACCCATTGGTTATCTTACAGGCATTTCAGCCTTTAGGTGTGCCGCGCAGCGCCACGCATGGCAATTCAGAGTCATCAATCACAAAGCACCAGCTGAATAATAAAGAGCTGTGTGTTTTGAGTGGCAATAATATGTGTCCATGGTGGCTTGTGCCAGGCTACTTTCACAATAAGAGCACAGAGCTCCATATTAGGGCAACAGGAAGTTGACAGTGTCAC